>VJXU01003530.1:0-10032 GCA_008694245.1 Ganoderma sp. BRIUMSc | reverse complement strand
TCCGAGCACGCTGAAGGAATAGGGGCAACGTTTTGCGTCCTTCCAATATCCCTCACACTAGAGTTGCATGTCCGAGTATTTTGAGGGACTTTGCCACACTCCAGGCGAGCACGAACGGCAGACTGGCCCTCTCTCCCTCCGTCATGGAAATATGGTACTCACGGTTGCTTGTCAAGCAGCAGCACATTGGCGCCGCGTTCGAGGAGAGTGTGGGCGGCCGAGAGACCAGCAAGGCCACCGCCGACGACAATAACCTGGGCCATGACGAGTTTTGGACGAAGAGGTGAAGTGGGGAAGAGGAGGGATGAGACGAAGGACGGCTGCCTCAGCTGGAGAGCTTTCTATTCGCCAGCTCCGAGCCGGACCCCGGACCCATGTGAATTCCTGGCGCCGACCAATACCAATTCGCCGCGATCGTAATCACGCTCTACCCCGCATTCTGCCAACTGCGACTGCAATCCCATGTCTATTCCAAGAAAAAATACAAATGTCTTTGCTACCCTCTGATCGTTCTAGCCCGGTGCATCCCTACTGCGACTCCCCGTGCAGCCCAGAATCGAGGACGCCACACACGCGCTCGACCATCTCGCTCATGCTCAGGTCCAGTCCGTCGAAGAGCAGCAGACCCGGCACTCTCCCGTTCGGCTTCCCGTGCTCAATATCGCCGTCCTCGAATATGGGGTCGTGTGCGGCTACATATGCGGGCCACACAATTTGCTCCCAGTAGTTCGGAGGGTCGCGCCATAGAGTTCCCTCTGGATCAGATTGAACTCCGGAATGCGCGATTCAGCCGGCGGCGTAAATGCGGGTTTAAGACGCGGGTGTCGGGTTTGCGGGCGCAAGCAGGGGGATAGGTGGGGGAGGCGGAGAGGGAGGAAGCGCGTCAGGACAGGCGTGCGAGGGTTGCGGGCACAGCGGACGAACGAGTCCCTACCTGCAGTGTGGTATCCGTGTCGGTCGTGTCTCCGCTGCTTCAGGGTATCGTGGGGAACTCGGATAAAGATACGTTGTTCGAGAGTCTCTACTACTTGCTGCAGGCAGAGTCCATGAGCCAAGGGCCGAGTCCTTGAGAAGGCTTGACTTACTGGGTCCCAATATAACAGAAAGCCGTCGACCAAGACCCACTTAATGTCCTCTCCTCGCTCTCGGTGCTCCTGTTCGATTGTCTCGAAGTGGGTCTTCCACCTCTGGTATATTGAGTCTTCTATGGGAATGTCCTTCTGCTCATTGAGGTGGTCATGCGACACGTGCTCTGGGGGTATTACGCCAGTTTGTTTGACCTGTAATTCACTCAGCAAGTCGGGCTGAGCTCATGATTGACGAAATACTCACTTCGCCCAAAGCACGGACCATCCTGGGCCATTCTATCGCACCTTCTGCGCGGTCCCAGTCCTGCACGCCATGGACGGGATGTACTGGGACTAGTTCTTGTGGCTGTGGTGACGTGCTCATTCAAACTCGAGAACAGCCCCGACAACTGACGGACGACTAACTGGAGCAAAGTCCTGTATGCATAGGTGATCTGATTAGGATGCTGTGTCGCACCTGGAGCTGGCACGCACATCCTGGTGAATAATGACGCTGTTTGGTAGTATACGTCTGAGATGCTTGGCAAGCGTCGTCTTGCCAGAACACGACGCCCCTCTGCTATATTCGTCAATGCCGTATTTCACTTCTAAAAACAGGAAGTCGCACCCGATTCCCACTAAAATTACGCGTGTCTTCATTGCGTCCGAGCCTGGAGGCGCATCGGTCAACCTTGAGCGCTTTTTCGAATACGAGTGAAGGGAGTGGGCTTTACCTCGAGGAAAAATGACCAGATATATATGGTACCAGAGGATTCGAGTAGAAAGGCCCTGCGACCCTCTGGAGAATCTTGGAGAAGGGTCAGAGGAGGGCAACGAAGACTCAGCGTCCCACTGCGCCTGAGACTCGGAGTCACCCAAGGTGACCGATCGGCGCCTGGAAGATAAGATAACGGGCGCGATCGGGACAGACAAGCGCCCATCTGTGGGGCAGCGTCTGGGTGGACCACTCTCGCCAGCCACCACAATGCACACCCAGAGCTCGCTGCTCAATACGATCTTCCTACTCTCACTGCTGCCTATTCGCATTTCAGACTGCACTTAAGACGTCTCAAGACCATCTGTCAAGATGTCTGATGACTCGGATATCCTTTCTCACTTCACGCCACTGGACGAACTCATCCAAGTCGTCTACCAGGGTTCGGCACGTTTCGTAATCCTGTCCTCAGTCGACGATGCCAGTTGGACGGTCCATGTGGGCTTGACAGGGGACGAGGGGAGATGGTGGCGCGGAAGGTGGACGGACAAGGACGTTCGCAACACAGTCGTACGTATCAAGTTACTCCTACCGATACAGGCCCAAACCGCTTCGTCCACATACAGGGCCAGAATGTGTCCTCGATTCTCCTGGAATCCTTCGTAGAGAAGATGGCGAACGCCTTCGTCCAGGGCAACGTTACTGTGGGAGAGTGGAGTCCTGCTCGGGGCGCCGAAATTGAGGTATGTACACACCACCACATTCCACATTCCTGGGACCCGTGTCTGCTGGTTCTCTGTGCATCCTGAAAACTGACTTGAGCCATTATAGCTTGTGATCGGAACCACCGCGAAAACGCCTATCCGAATACCCTTGAACGAGCTCTCCTCAGAGGATGCTGCAGTGTACGCCATCAAGGTGTTCACAGAGGTGCGTCAGTTGCGAGGTGCATTCACTGTGCAACAGTGTCACTACTGTCTACACACTGCGGCTATGTATTCATGCTACCTGTATATCACAAGATTGCGCTGCAAGCTCAGTCACGAAAATGTCGCCTCCATCCGTCAGGGCTCCAGACGTCAGCGTATGAAGTTCCTCCGAAGGCAGTGCCAACCGCTTCCGGTGAATATCCCAATACACCTTGGGAGCATGCAGTAGCTGATATGTGGAAGTAGGTTCTAGTTCATCCGGAAAAAGGCCCACAAGACGGACGCCGAGTCCCAGTCCCGAGCCGGTGGCTACAAGGAAGCATCGTAGCCCACTGAGAACCAAAGACAAGGACAGAGAAAAGTCCAAAGAAAAAGATAGGGGGTACCCGAAGGCCGACAGTGGGAAAAAGCGAAAGGCTGATCTCGAAGAGGCCGAAGAGAAGATCGAGGCTCTGAAGGCTGAGCTCGAGAAGACAAAACGCCAACAGGGCGCTATCATGACAGAACCATCGAAGCTCCTTCCGAGTGAGTCGTGCGTCCGCCACCTTACGGTGGGGCGTTTCTATCCTTCATCTCTACCGTGTCTGATTGTGCGTGTTCGTGTTTCGGTTGGTCTATGTGGTCGCCTGCCCCTGGTTGTGCGTCGTCGTGATGTTTGATGCCCCCGTTTTCTTCTGCATCAGAGAACAATAATGGCTCCTCCGCGCCGTCAAAGCCCAAAGGCGCGTCCTTAGCAAATCCCACAAAGAAGGCTCGCAAATATCGAGCTCTGGAGTTCGAGAGTGATGATGAGTGATCTCTCACTGTGGCACTGTTTGGTTAGCCCGGGATTACCGGCCGCGAAGTTATCTTCGTCTTTGCGGTTTTGTTATCCGTATTTTATACCCTTTATTATAGTTCCTGGATGTTTGTTCACTACCGTAACGATTCAACGGTGGTCATGCACCTTCCAGATGTCGATGGTTGGGGAGAGGCACCGTTTATACAGGTGAGAACATCTAATTCCCTCTCTTGAGTCTCACTGTTGCGCGCAGGGAAGCCTCAAAAAGGTCATAACGCACATCTGCTCGTGTCAGACATGTGGGAGGTGGGGCACCGTAGTACCTTCCAAGGCCTGAGACATCAAGTCGTGCCAAGAACGCCCCGGGCTGGTCGCCTCGCAGACGCCACATGCGGCGGGCCTGAGGCGTAGAGCTGTTCAACTCTTTCTTCACTCACAAGGTGGCGGTAACTGGGACGAATCACAGATATAAAGGCTCCTGCATCAGAGGGGAAGAATATCCAGCACCAGCATAGTCTCTCCAAAACATTCGGTAAGTCCGTATCGTTTGTCTACTCTTCTCGTTTGATCAACGAAGTTTAGCAGAATTCAATCGCCATGAGTACTCCTCAGACTCCTGGTGCTCACCTCGACCATGTCACGGAGTCGGACGTTGCTTCGTTGAATTCCTCGACTGTCACATCCATCCCGCCCGTTCGGTCAAAATTGCGCAGCAAGTTGACGTTCCAGGAGCAGCTCTTGCTCACCCTTCCGCAGATCATTGGCAGCAGCTGGGCTCGGTACACCTCCTTCCTCCTCGCCCACATCATCTTACGTTCGATCTCGTTCACCGGCCACGGACCCGACACCTCTGTCGATGCTCCTGCTCTCACGGTAGCCCGCATCGCTGTGATCGTTCATGCCCTCATACCGTCTCTCATCCTCGTCGCACACGCGTACCCTACAGGCAAGATAGCGAAGAGCCTCCTCAAGGTGATCAGGTTGACGGACCGATGGACACCGCCATCTTTTCGTACCCCACTGGTGTGCGGGTGGATGGGCGACGTTGGGGCCGTCGCTGTGGTCGTGGCGTGCGCATACATCCGGTCCACGGTTTATCGGCCGGAAGACACTATCGACACGACTCAAGCAGTGTTGCTCGGCGCGGTTGGACGGGCCATCTTCACGGTCATGCGGAAGTGGATCTTCAAATTGACGCTCTGGCTGGATCAAGCAGCTGCAGCGCTGAGGCGAGATGGGATCGGCAAGAGGGCTTGATGTAAGTAGTGGATGCCACATAAGTATGGTATGTTCGGTGCGGCCTATGGCAACGGTGTTGAAACGGAGTTTTCGATGCTGTGGGATGAGCTCATTCTTCGATACGTGAGTTCTGCATGGCATTACGCACTTCGTGTTGTACTTACGTGCACCCCAACTTCCAATCCTTGTCGGCAACCGTCTGGATATCTTGCCACCAGTAGTGATGATCGGATTCGAAATACCGATTTCCTGAGTCATGCAGGCTGATTCAACGGTGCTGAGTCTTCATTAAGAATTTCCCGAGCATCGTGGAAGACCCGAGGTCTCGTTTGGCGAGCACTCTCTTCGAACACTCACAGCCGGGCGGCCTGGCTCGGGTCAAGAAGTCTTCATGGTACACATGACTGCCTAAATCAGGCAATGTGGCGTACATGGTTGGTCAGGAGGCGTTGTGCGCCAGAATCCAGCGGCGGCAACAACTAAATAAGGGCAACGATTCCTGAATGGAAGACTAATAAAAGAGGACTAGATATTCTACAGTTCGACGCACCTTCGCTCCCGCAATCCGCACAAAGCACCATCCGCAACGACATCACAGCAAACCTCGCTCGGAACTCAACCAGATATGGACGGCGACGGCAGAGCTGTCTCAAATGGCATTGCTCCACCTCCATTCCAGCTTCCGGTAAGCACGTCGTTAGCCAGAGCGACCTCTTATTTACGACCCCTTTTCCTGCACATACTAGGCCCCGGATAGCCCGGATGTCATCACGGCAAATATGACCAAACTCACGGATTTAACTGTCAATGAGTGCGTCCATTCTTAGGCCCCTCAATGCAGCCGCGCTCATTGCCTCTCCCATGGCAGTCGCCAGAGATTCCTGTTCAAGAACCTCGTTTCTCACCTTCATTCATTCGTGCGGGAGACAAGGTTAGTTCATTCGATCCTCTTTCTCGCACATGCGTTGCTGTAGAGCGAAGGATGCCTGAAGTTCCGCCGCGACAGCACGTGTTTGTCATGAGCCGCCGCATTAACTTGACGCTGACCGCCGCCAATCATGATCAGTTTGACCACCAAGGAATGGGAGGAGACAATACTTTTCCTGACTCGGACCGGCCAGAAGTGTACCCCCATTCGCCAGGAGTTCATCCTTCTTTCCGACGTCTTGGGAGTCTCCGCCCTTGTCGATGCGATCAACAACCCCCCAGAAAACGGGGCGACGGAGAGCAGCGTCCTCGGACCGTTCTTCACCGAGGACGCACCTGATTGTGAGTAGTAGCATATGGAGGCTGTGCTCCACGTGCTTATGCTTATGGACATTCTCGACAGTGGCAAACGGCGAGTCCATCGCGTCCGAGGGCAAGGGCGAATACATGTATGTCGAAGGTCGTATCCTAAGCGTGGATGGAACGCCCATTCCCAACGCTTCGATTGAAACATGGGAGACGGATGCGAATGGTGAGCACGAGGCCATCGCCAATGGCTCGTTTGGAAGCTAACGCCGCTCAGGCTTCTACGACACCCAATATGAGGGACGAGAGCGTGCGGACTGCAGAGGTCGCCTGCACTCGGATAAGGACGGAAACTTCGGATACCGTGCGGTGGTGCCCGTCGCCTATCCGATCCCTGGAGACGTATGTCATCCTATGCCTCCGTGTGTTGTGCTCGTTTAACATCGGGACTAGGGCCCCGTCGGCGAGTTGCTTCTCAGGATGTCTAGGCACAACATGCGCCCGAACCATCTGCACATCATGGTCGAGGCGCCTGGGTTCCGGAAGCTGGTCACCGCGTTCTATCCCGAGGGCGACACGTACATTGAAAGCGACGCTGTGTTCGGGGTCAAGAAGTCGTTGGTGGTGGTAAGCTTTGACGACGTGACGTCGCGTTCTGGAACTGACCTTGGGCCACCTTCAGACACTGGAAACAGTCAAGGACGAGGCGGAAGCGAGGAAACGCGGGTTCCCGAAAGGCGACAGCTTCAAGCTGTTGCGACGCGATGTTATTCTGGTTCCACAGGCCTAGGCGGCGTAACCTTTGAAGAAAGAAAGACAACGGGGTCATTTGTGGAATGAATGTTGGACACTCTAACAATGAATTGTATGAGGTAGTGAGAGGATATGGATGTATCTCTAAGTTTACAATTTTGACGACTGGTGACCGGAGGAAGGATCTTCCTGTATTGTGCCGGACATGTAGTATAGTACGTATGAGGCTGTCCCGGTCTAGGGAGAGTGTAAGATCGGTACTGCACAGTCTCTGCCCCTCCCGCTGCCTAAGGGACGTATTTGCACCGAAATTGCACCATTTTTGTGGTCGAAGGAACGTGCACGGCCATGAGGTTCCCAATTGCAAGCTGCTACCGCGAGGTGGCCGAGGGGATCTTTGTAACGCCCAAGTAGCGCCGGCGTTCAAGAGCCTCGTGGTGGGCGACTCCATCTAAGCGACCCCACTCGGCTCACATCATCCGTCCGCCATCTTGCATAATTCCCGAGGCTCTGGCAGCCTCTCCAGAACTCGTCTTTAAAGCCCTCTCTTCCTTGCAAAATGCTCCGTGTTTCTCCATCTCGTGTTCTCTCCATTCCACCCGCGCTCAGCACCCCGTTTCCTTCGAGAAGCGCGCCTCGGCACTCAAACCCGGTGCCAGGACAAGCCTTAGCCTCAGGCCATGTCTGTCACCAACCACCATGACCTGGAGGCCGCTCCTCCCCCTCTCGCACGCATCGACTCGCGGAGATCCAAGGCAGCCTCAAATGACGTCGATACCCAGGATTCACACCATGGCAGATCAGCAATACCCGCAGACGTGCTACCGGTTCCCCCCGCAGACAAGAAGGGCCTCCATAGAGCACTGTCGGCACGACAGGTCTCCATGATTGCCATCGCTGGGACGATTGGAACGGGCCTCTTTTTGGGCACGGGACGGTCATTGGCGCAAGGAGGGCCCGCGAGTATACTCTTATGCTATGGGATTGTCGGGTTCATCGTATACATCACGCTGCTTCTGCTGGGAGAGATGGCTACCCAATACCCGGTTGCTGGTGAGTCCCACAATCATAATCAACCTTTCTTCCTGCGAAGCGTGGCCTGCCTGCAATCCTTTGCCGTGCACGCCTTTGCAGGAAGCGGCGTTCAGCACCTGTACCAACGCGCTCTTCCTCAGGTTCCTTCAACGCATATGCTACCCGGTTCTTCTCCCCCTCGTACGGCTTCGCTCTCTCGTGGAACTATTGGTTCAACGACGCGGTCTCCGTCGCGTCTGATCTGGTTGCTGCGCAACTTGTGCTCCAGTTCTGGACAGTTCAGCATGCATGGGTCGTCAGTCTCGTCTTCTGGATATTCCTGGTCGCAGTCAACTCCGTCCATGTTCGTGCATATGGAGAGATGGGTGAGTTATATCCACGCTTAGAATCTCCTACGAATGCTGAGTACCGTCGGTCCACACAGAATACTGGCTTGCTTCCCTCAAGGTCATCACCGTCGTCATCTTCATCATCCTCGGGATCGTGGTGAATCTAGGAGGGAACCAGGCGCACGAGTACATCGGAGCGCGGTTTTGGCATATACCCGGTGCACCGTTTGTGGGTGGTTTTGGCGGCTTCGCGCGTGTTTTCGTGACTGCGAGCTTTGCTTGTACGTGCATATGTCTTCCACGATGGGACAAATCCTGACCCGTCTGCAGACGGCGGTACTGAGAGTCTCGGAATCACCGCTGGTGAGACGAAGAACCCCTCTCGCAACATGCCAAAAGTTGTGAAGCTCGTCTTCTGGCGGTAAGTCGAGTTGAAGCTGACTTGATCCTCTGTGTCCTGATTATTCATCGTCAAACCCTAGCATACTCCTATTCTACATCCTTACCATACTTCTGATTGGTTTGAATGGTGCGTTGTCATCTATCGTCTGTGCGCATATAATCTACATGTTACGTGTCTATAGTTCCCTGGAATTACCCCAATCTTTCGAACAAGGACACTACGACGTCGCCGTTCACGATCGTCTTCCAGATGGCAGGATCAAGTACGTCGACATGCCCTTCGAGTTGCATAATGTTTGCTGATGTCTTTTGCAGGGGTTGCTGGCTCGTTCATGAACACCGTTATCCTAACGTCTGTGCTCTCTGCGGGTAACCATGCACTGTTTTCCGGCACACGAGTGCTCTACGGGCTCTCCATTACCAGCCCCCCGCAAGCTCCGACCATCTTCTCAAGGATAACTCCATCCGGCGTCCCATTTCTAGCTCTGCTAGCGACCAGCAGCATCAGTATCTTCTGCTTTGGTTCCAGTTTCATTGGCAGCGGGGAGTTGTGGGGCTGGTTGCAGAATATTGTTGGTGTGTCCAACCAGGTACGCCTGCTCGCCTGAGACCATTCGTATCAAACATGACAGAAAACGTTGGTTTTAGATCGCATGGCTTTCAATCGGTCTCGCTAGCTGGAAGTTCCGGCGGGCCTGGATCCGCCAGAGTCGGCCTCTCAGCGAGATGAAGTTTAGGGCAGCCTGGACTTGGCCTTGGGGCCCCTATTTTGTGGTCATCTCGGTCGTCGCTATTATCATCAGTGAGTGACCTCGTACTTTATGATATTCACCGGCTGACAGCGTATGCGCACAGTCCAGGGATGGACGTCAGTGTTACCCGAGTTCTCTGCAGTCGACTTCGTGTCGTTCTACATCGAGATACCTATCATGATCCTCATGTACTTCGTGTGGATGATTACCTGGCGCCCGGGGCCACCTTCTCCACCCATATCCCTCCCGACGGATGAGGAGCCGGAGGAGGGCGGAGCTCCGGCGCGCAAGGGTGTCGGGCGACGCGTGTGGGATTTCGTGTCGTACAACGACTCTGTCAACGTTTCGACCGTGGACCTGATTCGCGACGAGCACGAGGAAAGCGTGGAGGACCTGGAGGACGATCTGGAGAGGGAAGACCATCTTAAGGGACGGTATAGGTGGCTGTGGAGAGTGTACTACGCTGTTGTATGAAGTAATAAAAGCAGTAAGTCCAAAATGTGTTAGTCCTTTGCACCTTGTGTCCTATCACATTGCATGTGGCAGTGTGATGCGGGCGTCGCACGAGCTGCTTACCTCGGTTTTGGATACAACTTAGTGTGGCGACGGAGTTCAGACTGAGCTCCGTTGTGTAGTAAATGAACTGTTGAGCTGCCGCCCCATGGGCAACATGAAGAAAGGAATGTTCTCGAGGGGCGATCCGCGGCACGACCCTGAGACACTGCGCAGCATGCGCTCAAGCTTTGAGTACCAGCTGGATTCGTTCTGGGGCCTAGTTATAACTTCTCAAGTTTGTC
>VJXU01003524.1:0-10432 GCA_008694245.1 Ganoderma sp. BRIUMSc | reverse complement strand
GTCCAGCCCACCGTGCACGGTGCGGTGTGCGCCCGCGGTGAAGTAGCCGTTGCCCCCAACCCATTCCGGGGGGCACTTGTCGACGATGAGGACGCGCTTGCAGCCCGCGTCATGTGCTGCAAGCGCTGCGCAGCTCCCGGCGTGGCCAGAGCCGACGACGACGCAGTCGTAAATGTAATCGGGCGGCGAGGAAGTAGCTTGTTTGGCGGTCATCTCGGGGGATATGGGAAGCGCAGGAGCGAAGTTGGGAGATAGATTGTCGCTCGGAAGGGTCCTACTCAGAGCGTAAATAAGGGTTCGGTAGGAGGCTTCAGGATGGGGGTCATGGGAGCACTGGACGTCTGCTGACCCTGGCTAAACGCAGGTCTCGGCCGAGTCAAGAGTGCGTCGGTACTTCGGGGACATGTTGCCCACCCCAGCGATGGAGTCTGGAGATGCAGGTGAGCACACGCGCCTCGTTATTGTTATCAAGACCTGGGAGAAAGGGACGATATTGCCGGGAAGCAGGTACCGTACGAGGAACACTCACTTGGGCGAGAGCGTCGAGAAGATGATGGTAGGGGCCAAAAGAGCAGAATAAGCGCACATCTGAATCTAAGACCGTCCACGCAGCACGAATAAAGGTTGGCTGATTCAAATTCAAAACAAATTTCTTATTCATCCATGAGCCTCAGATTCCATTCAAACAGTGTTATTTACTAATTTCCTTCTCCTGCCACAGATGAGCTACGGACGCGACCCTTGAATAAATACGTCGATAGCGTTATCCAGCAAGTTAGTATTGCTCATGCGTATGCGTAGTATGCGTAGCTATTATTATTATTATTATTACATTCACGTCGTTGCCTGTCAGGACGCTGCGGACAGGGAACGCTGTCTGCGTGTGGCTGTCAGGCTGACTGCTATCCCCGATTCGGTTGACGGCTCAATAGCCCGGGGCCCACGGCAAAGCCAGCGTGTGGGAAGGCGCTCCGCCAGGGGCGGGGCGGCTACTCGGAGTCCGAAGCAAAGGGAAGTTCGGGGGGGGGGGGGGGGGGGGACGGGGAGCGTCGAGGCGCCTCGTCGGAGGGGGAGGGAGTGCGCGAGCCTTCGCGGCGGAACGAGGCGCGGGATTTGCGGCTAGGCCTGTGGCGGAGGAGGCGTTTGCGGAGAGCGCAAAAGTCGTCATTGGTAATGTCATATTTGTGTCCTCGTGCGTGGAACGCTTTGGCGTAGCGCCGGAAGCGGGATTCCTGCTTGAATTCATGGGCGAGCTTGATGAGCGGGAGCAGTTCGGGGTCGAAGGCTCGGGAGTGCGCGTGGTGTTTGAAGAGATGGACCGCGGTGGCAGGCGGAAGGCGAGCCGCTGGGTAGGGGTGTGGGTCCGGCGGGCGCGGGCGGTGTTTTTTGTCAACGCCTGATCTCCGGGGGATGGGGAAGGGGGCAGGGGGATTGGGAGGCGGGCTTGGACGTTCCCGTGGTGCAGTGCCAAGTCGCCGATTAAGTTGATTAGGAGCTCGAGGCGTGGGTCGATCTCGTCATCGTCCCAGTCTGAGGTATCTGGTGGTGCGTCCTGTGCGGTGAATGCGCCAGGGTTGAGTGAGAGGAACGAGAGGATCTTCGGGAACGGGTCCAGTTCGAGGAGGTGCTCTGGTTCTGTAACGTCCCCTCTGTAGTAGAAGGGGCATTCAAAGAGGACGTGGTGGCGGTCATGGAGTGGCGACCCGCGGGGGAAGTGGCCGCATGGGCAGACGGTGGGCTCCTCGGCGCGGGGGCGGAACTTCGCACGATATGCGCCGGTGAATGTGTGATTGTTGATCACGCGCGCCATGCGCGCGGTGGTCACGATGGATAGTTTGCCGAAGCGGCGTATGAAGGACGCGGACTGGGCGGGATTGAAGACGTGGGTAGCTGGCGCGTGGAGGTAGTCGTGGCCCCAGTAGTCTGGGTCAGGTTCGGGCTGGCCGGTCGTGGGATTGGGTCGGATGGTGAGGGCCGTCCACGCATTGATAGTGTCTACTGCAATTTGGCGCTTCTCGAAGGAGAAGTGCGTGCGTGAGGCAGGGGAGACGTTAGGGGGAGGGCCCAGGTTGGCGATGAGGCGGTCTACCCGTTCGTTGCCTGCGATACCCATATGGGAGGGACAAAAGGAAACGTGTAAGTGGTTGCGTTCAGACGAGAGGAACCAGTCACGTAGCGTGGAGTTAAGGGACAGGAGTTGTTGGCGTCCTGACTTGGTATGAAACATTGCTTTGGCCACGGACTCCGAATCTGTGAAGATATGGAGGTGGTAAGTAGCAAGGGAGGATGATACGAGGTGGGAAACTGCTTCGAGGATTGCAATTAATTCCGCGTCGAACGAGAAGCCGCGGCCGGCCCAAATTGCGCGTTCAGTGAGGACGGAGAACATCGGGTAGTAGGCGACGAAGCCGGATGAAGAGCTTGTACCGTCGGTCGTGGCGGAGCCGTCGGTGTAGACGGCAATGGTGTTGGGGTCGTCGTGCGCCTGGTTGATGCGGGGCATGAGGGAGTTTCGAATCCATTCTTGAATGGCACCATCGTCCGCTTTCTTGGGGGGGTGGTCAAGGTTGAGGTGTATTCAGTCTGCGAAGAGGTCAATAACACGATTACCCGGCTGGCATTCGTCATCTGTGGGATCAAAAGTATCACAAACTGCATTAGCGTAAGGCGATTCAGTGAGGTGAGGGAGGGAAGAGACGGAGCCAAGGGTGGTCTGGTAGACCTGAGACTGGGGCGGGCGAAGGGGAGGGTAGAACGGCGCGTGTGGAGAGTTGCTTGCCGGAGTGTATCGAGAGGGGAAGAGTGACTTGATGGGGTGGGAGGGCATCAGGGTGTGTACACGGAGGCGGTAGGACGCCTGCAGGCGGCGGCAGTAGAGGTGGATGGGAAGGACGCCCGCCTTGACCTCGAGCGAGCCTACCGGGGCGGTGCGGAAGTGGCCAGAGATCCAGCGGAGGGCCAGGTTCTGGGCGACTGACAGGCGTTTGAGGAGAGTCTTGACGCCCTTCGCACGGTACCAGACCTGGCAGCCGTACGTGAGGACAGGGCGGACAGTCGAAATGTAGAGTTGGCGGCGATGGTACGGGAGGAGGCCGCGTGTGGAGGAGCCCAGCATGCGGGAGGCCTCAGTGGTTGTCTTGGCGCGGTGGGCGTACCAGTTGATGTGGTATTTCCAGCTGAGGTGGGGGTCCAGCCAGAAGCCAAGGTGGCGAAGCTGATCCGAGGGAATGATTGGTTGGGGGACGCCAGGTAGTGGGATCGGTGTCGTAATGTAGTCTTTTTGGGCTGTGTTGGCCGTGTGGATGAAATGGATTGCTTCAGTTTTTTCGTGTTCTAGGACGAGGCCGGAGCGGTGAAGGACAGTGGTGATGATCTCGTACAACGTTGCGATGAGACGGATGTTTTTCTGTACCGTGGGTGAGGTGACCATGACGTTGCCATCGTCGACGTACATGTGGAAATAGGAATGCCGAAATTCGGAGTGGGAGCGGAAGTAGTTGTGTAGGATATACATGAGGGGCGTGGCCGTGATCCCTGAAAAGGTAGGGGAGAGCGAGGAGCCCTGGCCGACGCCGACGCGGGGACAAGCAAAGGAGGGGGAGAGGTCGTTGCCGAAGCGAAACATTGACGATCGAGGGAGGAAGTAGGCCCGGAGCCAGCGGGTAAACGTAGGAGAGAAGCCACGGCGTTCGCAAATGGCAATGAGGAGGTCGTGGTTGATAGATGGGAAGAACTGCGCGACGTCGAAGCCGACCATGGTGGTCACGAGCTTTTTCCGCCACGCCTGCTGGACATGGTTAGTAACGTAGGAGACTGCGTCCACGGTGGACCGTTGCCACGCGGAGCCAAACTGGCACGGGTGCAGGACTCCGTGCTTGTGGGAGTCGTATTGGACACGTTCATTTATGACCTTCTCCATCCACTTCGCGATGGTGGAGAGGAGGACGATCGGGCGGTAGGACTTAATCGTGGTGTAATCGTCCTTCCCAGGTTTGGGAATGACGACCGTCACAGATCGCCGAAACTCCTCAGGCCATAGGCCAAGTGAGAAGCAGGCGTTGAAAAGGCGTAAAAAGCCTGTCAGGCAGGCGTGATGGTGGTTCGGGTTCAGCTTAGGGGACGTCAGGTGTTTGAGAAATAGCCAGGACATGTGGTCCCAGCCTGGTACTGATTTGCCAGCGCACGCGGCAAGTGCGTCAACAAGTTCCTGTTCAGAGAAGGGATTCCAGTCCCTTGTCTCGAGTTTGGGAAGTTCATCTATCACGCTTATATCGACCACGCGGTCCTGAGCGGAGTGGAAAGTGGCGTTGAAAGTCTGCCACATGTCATTGCGCGACGAAATGGGGATGCCATCGGCGGACTTGAGGCCGAGGTAATCAGGGATAGCGCGTGTGCGGACCCAAGGCATCAGATCCCAGACACGTTTGGACTTAACAGAAATCTCGTGAATGCGCTGCTCAAAGAACTGGTTCTTGGTGCGTTTCAGGAGCGTATAGAAGTCTGTGCGAGCCTTATGTCTCAGGCGTGCAGCCTGTTCAAAGGCTCGACGCTCGCTGTCTCGACGGATATTAGGGATGTGGGTCTGGTTCATAAATTCAGGCGAGTAGCGAATGTGGGGAGGGAGGCTCCGGCGGACGTTCTTACGTTGCCATGGGGGCGTGGATTCCGCGAGGAGGCAGGAGAGGACGCGTTTGCTCTCAGTAAGCTCCTTGTTCCACCAAGGTTTGGAGCGGGGTGAATACTTATGGGGGCGTGCAAATTGGTCCCAGGTGTCCGTGATGATTTTATATAGGGCCGTTGTGTGCGAGCACACTGCCAGTGGACTCGACACGTCCAGTGGCCCATTGAACGCAGGCGCGAGGTTCCCACACAGGGCCTCAAGAAACTCGGGGAGCGAGTCATTTGAGACCCTGGGTGCAGCGAGGAATGAGAAGTTCGGGACTGGAATCAGCGTGCTTACCAGGGCGTGGTCTGATCCTGCCTTGTTGTAGATATCGACATCGATGTAGTACCGGTTGGCGGGGGTGTCTTCGGGTACCCAGACCAGGTCAATGACAGAGCCGCGCAGGCGCGTGTTGTGTGGCTGGTGCGTGGGGACGTCAGGGGGTGAAAGGAGTCGCAGGCCCCAGAAACCTGTGACGAAGTACAATTTGGTCAGTACCGAGAGCGAGGAGACATCAGAGCCCCAGCTGGGGTCCCATTCCGGCGCGTGGAGGTTGAAGTCACCGCCGAAGCAGTGGAGTGACTCTGGGAGTTCAGGTTCATGGTCAGTTATTCGTTCAACAATGAAGTCAAGGAGGGCGCTGTTGTCTTTGGGGTCGTTATAAATGTTGAGGATGTGTACTGTATTATCGTGAGAGAGTCGGAGGGCGATGAGCATGGCGTCCCGGTGGATGATCCCGGGGTGGATGGTGGCACGGGCGTTTGCAAGTCGTCTGTTGACATAGCACGAGACACGGGGGCGAGGGCGTTTTTCATGCTTGAGGGAGGCGTGTTCAAGGAGGAACCAGTCGGGGTCGCTTTGCGTGCCGAAGTACCAGTCGTCTTCTGTGCGGTCGCCAGGGCCGGCAGAGTTGGTCTTGCCGCCGACAGAGGGGATTTTCTTGATGCGACCATACCATGGTTCTTGTATGCAAACCACGTCGTAGTGATTGCGGTGTTCTTGGAGGAGGTGGGTGGTCTGCTGTGGCCGCCTGTTGGCGTTGTGGAAGAGGATGCGGATGTCAGTAGCGCGGTCAGTTCTCGCGTAGATGTTCTGCCGGAAAATGGAAGACGGATGTATGTTTGACATTACGTGCTGCCGGCAGCCGTCGTGGCTGCATTGCGGGCGTGGTCATTTGCTTTGGTATTGTTGAACGGAGCGTTTTGTGGGTCGTTCTGTAGGCGTTTGGCGAAGGCTTCGGCAGCAGGGTTGCGGGCCTGTTTTGGGCATTTCGGGCAGTGGAGGTCTGTGGCGTAGTGCTCCCCGGAGCAATTGCAGCAGCAAACCTTGTTGAACTCCGGGTTGAGGACGGTCACCTGTACATGTTCAGATGTGAGGTGGTTGTGGCTGCATATCGCGCAGACGGGGCGCGAACGGCAGCGGATGGTTGGATGGCCGAACTTGTAGCAATTGCTGCATTGGAGCGTTTGGGGACGGACATGGGCGATGTGGGTGATGCGGGGGCCGCAGTCGAACTGGAGGATGGTGTCGTGGAGACGACGGGTAAGGGAGTAGCTGTAGTCGTCGTTGATATCGACGTATAGCGTGGCCGTGGTGGAGCCGGGGGCGCGAGGGCCCCAGCGGATGGCGTTGGCGCGGGAGTCGAAGTTAGCCTCGGCGTCACGCCAGGCTTGAACGGGGGAGCGCTTGATAGCATTATTGAGAGCTGAATGAGGGTGGATCAGTTGGGTGGTGCCATTGATAAGGTACTCAATGCATTTGACGTTAGTGAAAAGGAGGGACACTTTATACCTATAGCCCGAGAGGGCTAGTTGGTGGTAGTGGCAGCCGAGGATGTGGACGAGGGTGTGTTGAATCTTGACATTCTCGTCGTCGGTTGTCTTCTCGTACGGCTGTACGGTGAAGCGGGTATATTTCGGGTTTGCGCTAATGTACTTGATCTGAATGTCGCACTTGGAGCGGAACCGGTCCAGGAGAGCCGAGTTCGATTGTTGGGAGAGAAGACCAGGGGTGTCGTTCGGGTTTACGAAGTGGAAATAGAGGATGCGTCCGTGCCCTTTCGGGTGTCGCTTCTTGAGGGTGTCGATAGTTTCTTTGAAGGAAGGCCGTTTCCCGGAGGGAGTACGGGTGGCGTTCCCGGCGGACTTGTCATTGTTCGGAGAGGCGGATGCTTTTGCGGCGTCCGCGTAGGTGAGCGTCGTCTTGTCCCGGTTCTCCGCAGGCAGGGACGGGCCGGGGGCGGGGTTTGCGAGATGGGCGGACTCGGAGGTCGAGTGGGCAGATGCGGCGAAGATGACTTCCTTCGGCTTCTGTTTCTTGTTGCGCTTCTTGTCGTTAGGCGCGTCCTGGCCCTGCTGCCGCAGGAGTTGGCGGTCCAAATGGGTCATGGCTACAGGGGGGGGAGGGAGGTGGAGGAGTTCGGGTTCGGGGGTCGGGATCCGTTGAACGGGCGAGCCGCCGTCCTTGCGCGTGTTTTCCGGGCCGGGCACCTGTCGAGTAGGCGGGGGCGGCTTAGTCGTGTGCGGGGTGTCATTGTGGCCTGGAGCGGGGCCCGGGGGTGTGGATGCGGGATGTGTTGGCTGGGGGAGCGTGAGAGGCATGTCTTCGTCCATTTCGTCATCACTGGCGTTTTCTTCATTCAGCGGTACTTCGTGGGCGTGCGCCGTAGGCGCAGCCGTGGCATGAGGGGCCGTTGGGGCGGTGGGGATCATGACCGGCAGTGGGCCTGCCGGTAGGTTCGTGGACTCCATGAGGCGGAGTTGCCCGATGACGTGGTCGCGGGCTTCATTAACGATGTCGGGATGGACGTTGAGATATTCCTGGGCGACTGGCAGGGATACGGAATATTGGTGTGATAAGATGTCGAGGAGAGGGATTTTGTCTATATTTGAAAGGAGCATAATTAGGCCGATGCGGGTTCTCGTAAAGCGGTCCTGAGGTATTAAGTTGGTGTCTGTGTCCGAGGGCGGTGTGGCGCCGCGCGCGTTATTGTCTGTTTGTTCCATGGTTAGTATACTCGTGTGCGAAAGAAATAATTACTGTGCGATGATCCTTGTGTGGGAAAGGGGTGGGGAAAGTCGGGGAAATGCGGGGAGGGGCCCCTGGAGGGGATAGATTTGCTGGAAGTTGATGGGCGCCTAGGGAGTATGATGGCGGTACAAGGGAAAGAGCGGTGTAGTATGCGTAGCAGGCAGTTTAGCAACCGGTGGAGTCGTATTTCGTTAAATTTCATTGCACGATCAATACTGATTACTTATCGCACTACAATCAGATCGAAAGTTCATCATGGCTGACTCCGGTATACAAATACGATCCTACAATCTCCCTCTCACGTTTACGTGGGAAGGATGGCTGATGGCATGCGCCTCCTCTACTCAATCCCTTCACGCTCCTCCTCCGATATGTTGAGCCCCTTGCCCTCTATTGCTACGCCTGTGGGGTTATAGCTCTATAGCGAGCTTCCTGCTAACCGCCCTACACCTCGTGCCAGTGTCCTTGATCCAACATGACCTTCCCCTGTCCAAATCTACGGTCCGGCCGTCCGCCATGGTCTTAAGGTTCTCATCCAGATGCTTGATATGCTCCACGGGCTCGCTCGTATACCCCCAACTCGACCGAGTCCTCTCTACGCTGAGCGCAACACTATGTCCGCATCTCTCCATCTCAACACGATCTTCAACCTCCAGGGGCGTGTAGCTCTGGTCACTGGGGGAGGCACGGGAATAGGGTGGCAGATAGCCTCGGGGCTTGCGCAGAACGGTGCGAAGGTGTACATAACTGGGCGGCGGACAGAGACCCTGGAGAATGCTGCAAAGTACTTTGCGGGGAAGCACCAGGATGCCACAGGGTCCATCATTCCGTACGTCCATTCCGGCTTGTTTCTCGGGCCCTTGTTTTCTACCAGGCGGCGGGCGGTGTGTTCCGAATACACAGAATGAGCTCATTGCAATGTGTCTGACCACGTTTTCCAGATTAACTATGGATGTGACGGATCGCGCGAGCATCGCAGCCGCACGCGAGATGATTGCGTCCAACGAGGGCAAGCTTCATGTCCTAGTGAACAAGTAGGAGCCGCGTGCTTTCTTCCGTCCATCGACTATGCTCTAACTCTCTGATGCTTATCGGACAGTGCTGGACAGACCGGACCTGTATCTCCGTGGTTTGAGGATCCCAATTCTCCGCAGCGTCAAAACTCAGAAAGTATCGGCCGCGGACTTTTCGAGGGGGAATCCTTCGAGAGCTGGTCCAGCATCTACAGCGTGAACGCCTTCTCAGTTTTCTTTGTCTCGACGGCTTTCCTCGGTCTTCTGTCGAAAGGCAGCGAGGACGTCGCCGGATATACCTCTTCCATCGTCAACATTACAAGCGTCAGCGGCCAGGTCAAGCTCTCCCAGAATCATGTACGCCCATCTTCATTGACCGGTATCTGGATATATTGGCGTGTTATTAAATGCCGGTTCATGTACATTCAGTTCGCATACAATAGCGCGAAAGCCGCCGCCTCCCACCTCACCAAGATGATGGCCACCGAGTTCGCCCTCAAGAACGTCCCCGTCCGCGTCTGCGCGGTCTCGCCCGGGGTCTGGGAGTCTGAGATGACCTTGGCCAAGATCACGCCCGAGATGGTCGACCGTGTGGGCAAGGGCCTCCAGCCGGTCCCCGCCAAGCGGCCAGGCCTGTAAGTGCCATTCTTCCCGAATGAATCGCGGCGAATTAACCATCTTCCGATCGACGTCGGACTAATTGATTTGCGCTTCATGAAACGCAGTGCTGGAGAGATCTCCGGGACGGTGATCTACCTCGCGTCGCCTGCGGGATGTTACACGAACGGCCAAGAGATCGTGGTCGATGGCGGGTACCTCATGGTCAACCCATCTACGGTTTGAACATGGGACGGTCTAGTGTGGATAGGAGAGGTACAGACAGGTACGGTAGAGGCTACAGTGGGGATCCGGTAGTTATACACAGGAGAGTGTGCTGACACGGGTCCGGGAGTAGGGTAGGCATAGGATAAATTACACGATGTGTACGGATGTGGGGGTGAGGTCAGTCACCGTTGCCCTGAGTGTATACTAGCGATGTGCAGTGCGAGAGACGTAAAAGTGCAGGAGCGGGCTGCCAGGAGACAGATATTAGACTAGAGTAAGGTGAGGGGGAAAGTACAAATGTGCCTCTGTCTGCGAGGTCCAGTGTCGTGTCGTGTCGTGTCATGTCATCGTCGTCGTGAAAATCGTTAAGGCCGGCAGACCTTCTGAAAATGCTCAGGCTTAGGCCTACCACGGTTCGAACCTCGTCAGCACAGAGCCCCAGAAGAGAAACTTCGATTCAGCGGAAGCGTGCCTTCTTTGACGCCCGCGCGTATCCCATATCCACCTCCCGGCCCCCCTCCCACACCTTTACCAAGACGCCTGTAGCGGGGAGCCACATCAGCGACCGCCAATCCACGCCCTTGCAGTCGCGGATGTACAGCGCAGATATGCCCGGCACGGCCCCGGGCGGCACGTTCTGCAGGTACGCTCCGCTCAGCCGGTTGAGGACGTCCACGATCACTTCCGCGGTCACCTTCTCGCTCTTGACCAGGGCGAGGGCTCGCAGCCGCCTGGGGGCGTGCCGTAACGCGGCACAGAGGAAGGAGTGCGAGACCTGTGGGCCCTCGAGCGTGAGGGTGAGGTGGGGCGTGCCAGGGAATGGCAGGGACCCGAGCAGCGGCGCGACGAAGCGTTCGTCCAGCCACGCGTTCGCAACATGGAGGTGGCTGAGCGCAGGCAG
>VJXU01003507.1:1809-15533 GCA_008694245.1 Ganoderma sp. BRIUMSc | reverse complement strand
GCCGCTGCTCGGTCGCCTGTGCCGCTGCTTACGTCATCAGTCACGATCACGTGGCTTTCCGGCAGGCCTTTCGGACTCTTGCTCTCAGTATTCTTCCTCAGGCCACGGGCTTTTGCATCCAGCATTCTCCCGTGAATATTTTCCCATATGGTCCGCCGTGCGCAGTCGCAGAGCGTCGCTGCCTCTCGTCCGCCTAGCCCACCTGGCGACGACATTGATGAGGTGAGTCGTCATGGGTTGGTCCGGTGCAGCGCCGGTTCTAGTGACTGTTTATTTTGCAGGGGCCATACTTTGATAGCGTTGATGAGTTGCAACAACACGTAGAGCATTCTATGGAATATCTCACTCGCAGAGACTGATTGAGCCGTTTCAGGGTATCAATGTGCAAGACATCCTCAAGTTGAAGGTATCGGATGCACCTCGTGTAAACAGCGACGCGCACGCTAACATGTCCATAGTCGGCGGCGATCAACACGATATCTGGTGTTAACATGACAACTCGAAGACAGATGCTGAAGATCAAGGTAAAATCCTTCTCCTTTGACAAGCTTCTCCTTTCTCAGCCTCCCCTCGTAGGGAATGTCGGAGGCTAAAGTCGAGAAGATAAAGGTATGTATAGAGATTCTCGCTGTAACATGGCCCCCGCTTAATCTTTTGCTTTTTAGGAGGCAGCCCACAAAATTCTGGTAACCTGAATTAATCCGCATGCATATAGTCGGTTTGTACTACACGGCGACTCTCTAGGGGTCCTCCTTTGCCACCGGGCTAGAAGTGCAAGAGAAGAGGAAGAGAGTGCTGTTCATAAGCACCGGAAGTAAAGCCGTTGATACAGCGCTAGGAGGTAGACGTCTCGGTTCCTCCTCCAATATCGTCGCTAACACGCCGAAGGCGGTATAACGTCTCAATCTATTACCGAAGGTGCATTTCCTGAGGCTTCTGCTTCATGTTTTGTTGATGATGTTGATGTTCGTTGCAGTCTACGGAGAGTTCAGAACCGGAAAGACCCAACTTGCGCACACTATGAGCGTCGTTGCCCAACTACCTTCCGATATGGGAGGTGCATCAGGGAAGGGGAGTGTATCTTCCTTATGAGCATTCTAGTAATCTTACCATCGAATTCCAGGTTGCATACATAGATACAGAGGGCACCTTTCGCCCGGCTCGTATCCGGTCAATCGCCGATCGCTTCGGAGGTACAAAATTGTCTTCCTCGCGTAGCCCGTTCGCAAGACTCTAATGCATGTTGCACAGTTGACGGTGACATGGCTCTAGAAAACATCCTCTATGGTGAACACCTACTGTGTACGCTCGAAGCTCATTATTTTTAACAAACCCACCAGCTCGTGCGCATAACAGCGAGCATCAGGTGATGGTTCCTTAGTGATGGCCGGCGTAGCTAACTGACATGACCCTGGTTGACTAGATGGAGCTCATTAACGAGTGCTCTATACGCTTTGCGGAAGACAAGGATTTTAGACTCTTAGTAGGTCATGTGTGACTCAAATATCAGTCACGTTCTTGACTACTTTTTAGATTGTTGATAGTATCATGGCGCTGTTTCGAACCGACTACTCTGGCAGAGGCGAACTAAGTGAACGTCAGCAGAAGGTGAGCCGTTGCTTCTTTCGCAATGTGCTCTCTGACCCTGCTGTTCCACGACCAGCTTGCTCAGGTTAGTAGCTCAAAAGTCTACATAAGGATGAGTACTCATTGCCATCTGCAAGATGTTATCGAAGCTGAGCAAACTATCCGAGGAATATAACGTATGTTAGTTCCTGCTACCTTGCCCTAATGGCCTAGCTCATGAAAAGATCGTTCCAGATTGCGATACTGATAACCAATCAAGTTCAATGCATGTCTTTCGGACAAGCTTGCAAGCCATGCACGTCACACTAACTGTTTCACAGCCGATCCCGGAGCAACCATGACGTTTGTCGCTGGCGGAGCTTTGAAGCCTATTGGGGGCCATATCCTCTCTCATGCCTCTGCAACCCGAATGTTCCTCAGAAAAGGTACTATATCAGCCGTAGTACCTTGGTTGTCCATGTTGCCCACCTGTTCCATCGCTCCGTGGATCTAGGCCGCGCTGAAGAACGTGTCGCGAAGCTAGTGGACAGCCCGGACAAACCTGAAAGTGAAGCATCTTACAAGCTTGACGAAGGCGGTTGGGCCGATGTGTAGATCCAGCGCTGGACCAACCACATTCAACACGTGCGTTCCTATATGCCCTGAGGGTTGCTGCCTCTGCCTCTGTGCCTGGCCTTCCGAGTCGACTGTTTCTTGGACCCCCTCTGTCTTCGAACCACAGGTCATGCATCTCGTTTTCTTATTGCCACAGCGAGTCTCCGTGTACATAATGATGTACTGCGTACGCAATGACCATTCGCTCCTGTTCCTCCAAGGTCGACTTTCAGATTCATTAGAATTCAAAGCGTCCTCAACGTCTCAAGCTCTGGCTCTGGCCGATCCCACACGAGGCCTATCCATCCCAGCACCTTGACTCGTGCCTCAACGCCATGAAGCATGTCCCAGCGATCATATGCGAATGAAGGGATACTTAGAATGCCCTGGTACGCTGTAAGTATTCGAGAGGCCGAATGAACATTGGAAGCTCTCATGCGGCGGAAGTGACAAGTGGGCGCAAGGGGAGGGGTCACAACCCGCCACCTGAAAAGATATCCCTTATATAGATTCTGGCTGCCGAGGTCGGAAATTCTTATTCCCCTGACGTTTCGCCCGACTTCCGTGATCCACATATTCAGGCACTCGAGGTCGTCGTCGTCGCGTCGTCACCGCAGACAAGCCCGACGCGTGATGGGTGGCTCCGGTTGGCTGATGTGCACTGGATCCCCATCGTCGGCGCCCCTTTGCATGTGGAACAATCTCCTCGAGCCTCACGGCATGCGATAGCACGTTTGCTCTGCTGGACACTATCCTCCGTCCAGCCTCCGTCTATAAAGCTCCCAGCATGGCCTTCGCGATCGCCGTCGCTCTTCCGCACACCGAAGTAGTCCGACATGGCAGCTGTGTTTGGTCTCGTCTCCGCTCTCCTCGCCGTCCAGGGCGTGAGTGCCTCGTTCTTCGACCTCCCCAATACGTACCCCAATATCACGGCCTGCGCCAGCGAGCCCATCGCCTACTCCTGTGAGAACACCACTGCCATCCAGAATACGTGCTGCTCCCCCACACCAGGTGGTTTGGTACTCCAGACCCAGTTCTGGGATACCTACACTGGCTTCGAGAAGCGCGGGCAGCTGCTGCCCAAGGACAGCTGGACCATCCATGGCCTCTGGCCAGACAACTGTGATGGGTGAGTTTTTGTGCGCATGGGTCGTATAGTTCGAATTCTTTGGAGTTCTGGTGCTTACCGTTGGGCTCTACAGGTCTTACGAGCAGTACTGCGACTTGTCGCGCCAGTATGACCCCACCCCCCCGGCTCATCTCCCTAACGGTACTCCGATACCCGCGTACACTGGCCCCAGTCTCGACACTTTTGTCGCCGAGTTCGGTCGGTTGGACCTCCTGGACTACAGTGCGTCACTTCATCTTCTCCACATCGCAACTTCTACTGACATGTGAACCGTCCTAGTGAACAAGTACTGGGTCAGTCAGGGTAGCCTTAACAGCGCTTTCTGGGGACATGAAGTACGTCCCCTGTGCCCTCACCCTCATGCACACTATTCATTTGTTATGGCAGTTCTCCAAGCACGCCACTTGCACGTCCACATTCGACGTTGCGTGCTACGGTCCCGACTACCAGAAGCACCAGGATGTCGTAGACTTCTTTGATGCCGTCGTGCGCGCGTTCAAGATATTCCCCACGTTCGACATGCTGGCCGCGTCAGGTATCTTGCCATCGAACAAAACGACCTACTCCCTCTCGCAGATTCAGACGGCCCTGAAGGCGCAGACCGGCGCGATTCCCTACCTTGGGTGTGGTTCGAACGGAACCG
Organism: Ganoderma sp. BRIUMSc; assembly: GCA_008694245.1. Lineage (NCBI taxonomy): Eukaryota > Fungi > Basidiomycota > Agaricomycetes > Polyporales > Polyporaceae > Ganoderma > Ganoderma sp. BRIUMSc. Next base: position 11,580 of record VJXU01003507.1, on the reverse strand, counting down.
TGCTCCAGGAAGTGTGGTACTTCAACCACGTCATTGGCACTGTGAGTTTATCACGATGGTACACGTTCCGGAAGCTGTTGACGACGTAAATAGGAGCAATTCGGTAACTTCAAGACTATCGACTCGACCACCAAGTCGACCTGCTCGCCCACCGCCGGTATATACTATTACGAGCGCACTCCTACTTCCGAGCGGGAGGTTAGGCTCTGGCCTTGAAAGTATTTGTACATATAGTTGTACTGCAATACGCCAAAATTGATGTAACGTCGGAAGGAAGCCATTGTCTGCGTTGTATATGTTTCACGGCAATCTTGGCCATAGCCTAAAGCTTGACCTTGAAGCCCCTGAACTTTGAAGCGGAGTGGGACATCCAACACACTAATAGCGAGACTATGTACGGGCTGCGCTCCTTGCTCTTTGTGCGTGCGCACCGCACCAGTGCCATGGCCTTGCATTTCGTACAGCGGCATCTTGCTCCCACGTTTGCAGCCTGCAGCTGCTTGAGAAGGCACAAACATAATCTTCTCGGAGCTTGTCTCGTATTCCGTGGGCGCTCCACGCATCTCTTCACAAACATCCATCCTCCCCTCGGCCTCGACATGCCGCCGGATTACGAGATGGAGTCCTATTGGAATGCGCGATTTGAAAACGAAACTCATTTCGAATGGCTAGGGGACGGTTCGGATACTATTATCCCTCACCTGCACACACATCTCCTTTCTCTCCGCGTCCCCTCACCATCCCGGCCCGCTCGACTACTGCACATCGGCGCGGGGACATCGTCTCTCTCGGAACGGATCCGCGAACTTTATCGCAACGTGTATGGGACCCAAGTAGACGAACAGGCGATCGTGAACATGGATTTTGCAGAAAAGGTGGTGGCGAGGGAACGAGAAAAGGAGGCGGCACTTGCGGTAGGTGGGTTGGGAAACGGGATGCAGTGGATCTGCGCGGACGCTTTGAAATGGAGGGAGCTGAAGGCTGCGCTGGATCCTGGCGGGGAAGAACGCACCTTTGATCTCGTCGTCGACAAGAGCACGTCGGATGCCATCTCGTGCGCGCAGGATATTTCGTATAGCAAACCCGACCCAAGTTTCCATCCGGTTCTGAAGGAACTTCTGGCGTTGCAAGAAGGTCGGAAGCTCGACATCCCTCCCGTGCAGCTTCTGGCCATTCATCTTGCGTCGCTGGTGCGTCCTGGAGGCCTGTGGGTTGCCCTGACCTTCTCTTCCACTCGCTTCTCTTTCCTATCCTTTGTGGAGCGGGGAGAGAATGTCCCACCGCCATGTGCAGCGACATACTGGGATGTAGAGAGGATCGTCGCTTTAGATGCACCAACCGGGATGGAGAGCAGTGCATACGCCCCCGTTGTGCAACACTACGTGTTCCTGATACGGCGCAAGGATGCATGAAGGTATAATCTCCCGTGCTCAGGCTCTTTTGAAATTACTCGCGGAGTTGCTGCGCCTCACGATTCTCGGCTTCTAGGATCGCAGGGATTGTTGGCGGCAAGAAGGTGACATGAAAGCGAAGTGGCAACGATAGGTGTAGGCTGCCAGGTCGGGGGACATGTGCCGACCTGTGGGCCGTTAGCAGCAGTGTATAAATGAGACGAATGTTGAGTGGAAGCGAGACGTGTTGGGTGGTGGGGATGGAGCTCAGGGAGCGATCACGTGTGCTACGCGAGGAAATACGCGAGCTGTTGAACTCGCAGCCACATTCGCGTCAAGCGCCAGCAGCCTCTCTTACTCGCGAACCACGCCCATCCCCGTCGCCCCCTTCCGCCTCCCCCCTTCACGCGTCACCCTATTCTTTTCTGCGCGTGTATACCATGCCTGTCACCCTAGACATGGACGCGTCCACTTCAGACGCGCCTGCGCGCAGACAGCTCGCCAATCTTTCCCTGGCAGTAGCCAAGTGCAAGAAGATCGTGGTTGTCACTGGTGCTGGCATCTCCTGTTCATGTGGCATTCCGGTATGCTTATAGTGAGCTGTGCGCCTCTTAGAAAAACTAACACGCGTTAAAGGATTTCCGGTCGTCGGACGGTCTGTATGCCCTCGTCAAGCAGCAGTATCCCGACGTGGTGCTCAAAGGCCGCGACCTCTTCGATGCGTCCCTCTTCCGTGATCCAACGTCTACCGCAGTCTTCTATACCTTTATTTCACGGCTCAAGAAGTCCATTGATATTGCGACACCCTCCCCTACCCATCGCTTCCTCAAAACCTTGGACTCCAAGCGGAAGCTACTCCGTTCATACACCCAGAACATTGACGGCCTCGAGGAAAGGGCCGGACTTGTCGGTACGTCAAGCGACGAGGTCAAAACACACGGGAAGGGAAAATCGAAGATCAAGACCAGGGAGGTTCGCAATGTTCAGCTACATGGCGATATCCATCGTGTACGGTGCACCTTCTGCTCGGCCGACTACCCTTGTGCCTCTGAGCACCTCGAAACCTTCCTCGCCGGCATGGCCCCAGACTGTCCGGAGTGCGCTGTGCGATGTGAGTACATATGTGCATTCGTGCAATGTCATCTCATGAATTGACGGCTCTGCTACCTAGCCACCGCGCGTGTAGCCCGGTCTGCCCGCGCCCTCAAAGTGGGCAAGCTGCGTCCTGCTATCGTTCTGTACGATGAACCTCATCCACTCGGCGACGACATCGGGACCATTCAAAGTGCAGATATTGCCCGAAAGCCAGACATGCTCATCATTATGGGCACGTCGCTCAAGGTGCACGGCTTCAAGAAGCTTGTCAAGGGCTTCGCCCGTACTGTGCACGAGTCTGCACCACACCCTTCCGTATCAGCAGGTTCGCCGATGAAGAAGAATGCGAAGAACTTCGCCGGGAAGGTCATCTTCGTAAACAAGACCGCCCCCGGGAGCGAATGGGATGGCATCATCGACTACCATATCGTTGGCGAGACAGATCGATGGGTCGAGAAGGTCATCGAGGACTGGAAGAAGGCGCGCCCATCCGACTGGGAAGTGCAGAAGACCCTTGTCGCCACTGGGGACGCCACCACCGGTGGTACCTTCAATGTCGCGAAGGAGATCACGAACACCATGGGCACCAAAGCGGGCAAAGGTTCGTCGATTTGCAATAAGGAGTCCTTGAGGGCACTGGAGTTGACGCGGGTACCACAGGTGCGCAGCGGAAGGCGGTCCGTGAGCGCGAGAACACGCAACTGCCCGAAGACGAGATTTGGGATATCAGTCTCCCTTTGCCAGAAGCACCTCCTTCCCCCTCCAAAAGGCCACAAAGCCGGTGTCACTACCACGACGTCGAATCGAGCCCGTCAAAGAAGTCACGGGAGGGAGCGCGAGCCGTTCGCGAGCCCATACACTTCGAAGAACGCGGGCTACTTTTTGGCAACACTACGAACTCCAAAGTTCGCAATGCGCCAGAGGACGACTTTGACCTTGGGGAGAATGTTCGGAAGTCCAAAGCGGCGAAAAAGATCTCCAAGCCCAGGATTCCCACCTCGCGGGTCGAGGTCGTGCTGGAATCGCGGCTTTCCTCAAGGAAGGCGTTGACTTGACTGCACACCATAAGCTTTGCTGCTCATCGTAAACCATGTGTATTATTATTCATACATAGCGTATACCACAACTGTTCTCTGCATTCGAACCACATACAGCAGTGCACGTGCCACTAGTGTTATTTTGGGAGGACATACTGTGAAAATGCATCGCAGAAATGAGAAATGAGGTACCAGGAAGCGTCAAATACTATAACAGCATAACAAAAAGTACAGGTTACTATCACCTATGCAGGTCCCCAACGATGGAGGAGACTTCAACCAGTATGCTCAGTCGGTGATGAGCTCAGAAACACTCCAATCTTCGAAACTACCATCGGGCAAATATCGTCGAATGATCAAGGGGATTTTGCGTTGGGAGAGTTCCTTGATGGCGATCTGGAGTGCGTCCGTTTCACCGTCTAATGGTACCAACACAGGTGCGTTCATACTGGCCGTAAATGCTTGTAAACGGGTCTGGTGTCGAATGATGGACAAGTAGCTACATACCTGATTTGCAATGCCCTTGTCCCCAGAACTCGTGCACGCTCGTACTTCGTCAGGTAGGGCGTCGTCACCCGTACCTTGTTGGGTTGCCGTTCTCCCTGTGTGGCGGACCGGGACGCCTCGGCTGGTGCCTGTTCGCCATTCGGTTGTTCTTGGGAGTCTGCGCCATTCGCACCAGGGTAGCCATTCGCCTGCTCGCCTTCGCCGGTGTTTTCGCCGTCCGGGAGTTCTGTGGCAAGCAGGTCGTAATTTTCATCCTACATTCATCCATGGAGGGATCTAAGGCACGCTTCATAGCCTTAAGCGACATATATACGCACAAAGGCATCCTCATTGAAACTATATGGAACGCCTCCTCAGCTACTAGGCCGCGAGCCAGATGAAATATGGAGACTTACCCGGGTCCTTCGTAATCATAATCATCCCCACCGCCACCGCCGCCATATCCGTCATCAGACATTGCTTAGTTGGGGTTCAACAGGCGTGCACAACGCAGAAATCGGACGGAGAGATGAGGATGGCCTCAGGCGTAGGCGACACCGAAAATGTGGAAGAGCGACGAGAGCTGACGAGAAGTAGCTCTGGCGCCCGTAAACAAGGATGTGTCACGTGAAGTTGATGCCACCGATGGGCGCTCCTCGTTTTGGGAGGTGCGACGCCAGGGTGCGGTTGGTCCGTTGGCTGCTTCTGTGTGTCTTAAGGTTCAGTCTGGTCCGGCTTCTCATCCAATCCCAGACATTCCTCTTCTCCTCGGCAACTTATGGCCCAGTCACAATCCATAAAAGTAGACGCGATCACCGCGCGTTCCACCCGCTGGCCTGGGTGTGACCCTTCGCAGGTTATTCGTACTTCCGCAGGACTGCCTATGTGCAGGAGAACAGTACAGGTTGGATTTAACCAAGGTTCGTCTGTGTTGAAGTTCCATCCAATTTGGCTATACACCGCATGATGTCTTCGCCGGACCTCAATGAAATCGCTCTCCGTCGATTTCGGCGAGCATCGCTCGCTTCCTCTGTCGATGCGTGTCCGCCTACGCGACTTCTGACTTTTGACAGCCTTTAATTCATGACGTCCGCTCGCCGAGTCCATGCTGGGTGAGTGGTCGTCTGTATCCCTACGAGGTGTTTTATGAAAAGATATATAGCTCATGTCTCCTTTTCTCTCGCAGACGTTCTCGCGGGCCAGGGTTACGCCCTCGTGCACTCGTCCATGTCGCGGGAGAGCGAAGCTCTCGCGGAACCCACATGGAGGATTGCAAGGGACAAGGAGAGGCAGTGGTTTTGGATCGATCTTCGGCTGTCACTGAGTGCAGGGAACCTTGCTTAAGGTTTGTTTTGCGATTGAGGGGGATCTTCCTGGGCGGAGAAGGCGCCGAGGCCTGTTCCGCACCCTTCTACAGAGTTCGGCGCTGTGCACGGTGACTGGCCCCCGCAGGCCGTGGAATGAATATTTCGGTCATCGTCATTGCCGTTCGCCGCCTCTGTCACCGATGTCCACCCTTTTCGACCGCTAACCGCTCAGTGTCTGCCAACGACAGAGTGCGCCTGGCGGGGTGGCGCACGAGGGCATACGAGATGTGGCGCTGTGCCGCAGAAGCGGGGATCTCGCAGGAGAGACGGAAGGCCAACAGGCGGACAAGGAGATGGGTCCTTGGGCCTGTCACGGTGACGAGGTGGTGTCCTCGCTGGGGCCCACTCCTCCACGGGCCCGGCCGGAGTTTGTATGGCTTCGCACCCCGTCCTGCTTCTCCCCCTCCGCTATAACGTTCCTTGTCCCTCCCACAGCCTCCCTCCCACCCAACCACTACACTTTCAACACCTCCCTGCTATCCTATCCACATCTCCTCTCCCTCCATGTCTCCCAAACACGTTCCACGGGACCGCACCTGGGGCACACGCTATGATACTCTCGACATCTCTCCCCCCTTGTCTCCCCCGGCACAACGCGCTGCAACCACTGAACCTCCACACACTCCTATCACTTCCACTTTTAGTCAAGACCATCCCTTAGGCCCCATGGACAGTGAAGCCGCCTCGGCCATGACTTCTGACCGCGGCATAGTACAAAACTCCACACCCCACGATGCTAGCATCTTTGTCGGAAGGCAGGTATATGCATCACTGGGCGATTAATGCAACTTACTGTGCCATTTGCGTTGAACAGCCTTCCTGCCTCCGTAGAACACGGCGAATTGACTCAGGGATTATCCGATCACCTCTCCTCCTATTCTCAGATCAAAGCAATCAAGGTTGTGCGTGACAGTCGCGGTGGCGTCTGTGCGTTCGTGCAATGCGAGGTAGGGCTGAACCTCACCCTGTTTTTTTCGTTCTCATGGACGACCGTCCATCCAGAGTCCTTCTGCTGCGGGTGGTCTCTTGCAACAGCTCCAAACGGATCCACCGAGACCCTTCCTGGGTCGGTTTCTACGATTTGAACCAGCTAAGGCCTTCCGCACTCTCCTCATTTCTTATCGGTATGTCATTCTACCCTTTTGCATGGGGCCAGCCAATGATCCATATCCCTCAATGCAGAACGCCTGCATGGTCCACCACCCTGGGTTCGAGTTGTTCCATCGCCGACGAACAGACCACGAGCTCGCGACTAGCCAGCGCTATGCGAATCTTCCGTCCAAAAAGCGGAAAGTGAGTTTGCCACGCAGTAGTATGGAATCGTCTACTATATGCGCCTTTATTAGGTACCTGGGACTTCTTTACGACGCGGATGCCATCCACTACACTGCAGCAGCTACGGATGAGTCCTCGGAAGGTGTACAACACGACCCCTTCAGCGGGGACGGGTTACTCATTCAACCTCTACAATACGACGCAGAGGTAGGCAAAGATCGCCGGATGGAGAATAGAGTGTCTGAGTAATTCTTCCTGCAGACGCTTCAGAAATTGGCCAGCGCATTTGGTCCACTAGAGAGTTTCGAGAAGCATTTGGTCCGGACAGAAGGTTGTACAGTATGCCGTTTTTCGTACAGGGCTCGTCGTTGATTTCACCTTGGGTCGTTTATAGGGCCTACACCCATCGTTCCATCACTGTATCCTTCCCCCCACGCGGCTCCCCGTTCCCCGGAGATGGCAGTGGGGGTTTGGGAGGTTAAATGGAAGGACCGGGAAGACAGTGTCGTCGCGCTCCTTGTGAGTTCTATATCTGTTTTTGTTGTCCCTTCATAGTAATCATGCCAGTATCAGACACTCCGGCGTGTACCTCATTTGACAGTCAGTTGGGCTCATCATCCTGCGCCGGCAGGCGCATCCGGCCGTGGAATTTTGAGGCCGAGTGCGCTTACGCCTCCGGGGTCCTGGATGTCTCCTGGCAGAGGAAGACATTTCGATGGTCGTCTTATCAACGGGGTCTCTCACCCACCGCCCGGCAGGCCTATGGTCCTGCACACACCGGTTGCTGTTGGATCGCGTACTTTGATCTCGCCTACTCCTAGCCCCAAAACGGAAGGCCTATCGACGTGGGCAATCGATGCTACTCCCTCTCCTAGCATACGCTGTGGTAGGGCTGGCACATCCAGCGCTCCATGGGCGGATCAGGTTACTGAGTTTTACGAAGGCAACGCGACCTCTTTGTCATCGCTATCTCTAACCATATCAGCTTCAGGACAAACGACCCTTGATAGTTCTACATCTTCGTCGGTGCTGCGACCCACCGCTGCCTCGTCACCAATCCACAGCCATTGCGAGTCATCGCCGGTCAATATCTCAGTCACATCCGGGTTGGACACAGACCACAATCAGGTGGATGCCAATGCACTACTTCGCGAACGGGTGGCTGGAATTGCCACCGTACCATCACAGGTCAAATTGCACCTGACTCCCAAGTTAATCCAACCTGCCCTCAATGGTGGCCCGGTCATCACTCGCGATTGGCACAAGGAGGTCGATCCCTCCACTGTGTTCGTTGGCGGTCTGGATATCCCGGGACGTGAGACTTGGGACGAAAATAAGCTACGTGGTATCTTCGAACGATTTGGAGACGTTGAGAATGTCCATATTGTACGACCTCGTGCGTAATCCATTTGCCATCTTCACTGTTGAATTGACTTTGATGAAGACACAGTCAACAAGAAGACGGCATTTGCCTTCGTGAGGTTTTCAAGTGCCGAGTCCGCGATTCGTGCTGTACAGGAAGAGGTTAGCATATTCCAGTTCAGTTGACTGATATAATTGGCCAAGACACCTGTTGTTTAGCACAATCGTGTACACGACGGATATCCCATCCGAGTGCAGCTGCGCGACCGCAGTGCGGTATCTCGTGGAGTATGGAGACCGGGACGCGGGCGCGGACGGGCGCCCTTCGTTCCTCCGCACGACGAACGACAGCCTTCAACCTACGGCTCCGTACGCCACTTTGCTGTTGGCGAGATTCAGGCGACTGGTTTGCCTACCATCCCTCCCGAGCAATCTTCGTCTACCTCGCACGAAGTGACTCCACCACGCAGCGTGTGCGATTCTACGGACCAGATCGATGACTGTATGCGTTCCCTAAGTATTCAGGACCCCTCTGGCTCCAGCACCTCCTCCGTGTCCTCAAGCACGACGAAGGTCCCCTCTTTGAGATACGAAAACTCTCATAGAGCCTCAAGTACTGCTGCATCGTCAACTCCACCACCTTCGAGTACATCCGTGTCCACATCAATGTCATCGTCACTTCCGGCAGCCCCGTATCCCGTAAACATGGGATACTTTCCCCCACAGCCCTGGGCTCAACCGTATGGTCCTCCATATCCCTACGCTGTCCCTGTGGTCCCGGGATATGGGTACGCAGGTTACCCGTATCCTTCTATCCAGCCCTTCCCTCCAACCTTCTTTACAAGAGAGGCCAGTCTGAATGCCGCACCGAGCTCGTCAGGGGCGGTTTGGACTCCACCCATTGCGGATAGAACGTACAAGGTATGTCATTCAAGGTACACGTACTAGATACATGGGGCTCACCGTGGTATTACGATAGGATGTGGCGGCCTGCGCTGGCAGTCGTTCTTCCGCATATATCAATACCCATCAGCAGATGGTGCAGCCTCCACTACGGGCCACGGGTTTCATCCAAAATGAGCACGGCACCCTGATCCCGGTCTATCAACGGGAGGCATTGGATCAATATATGGCCAATGCTCACGGACGCCAGCTAGCACTGTCGCAATCGGGGACTCTTCATCAACCCGGGCCAGCTTTAGCAGCCGCCAGCGGTACGCCATGGCATCAACCTCCCGCTTTGCCGTTAAGCTCCAGTGGATATTCCGTCGGCATGCCAGCTGCTGGTGTAGCCCCTCCCTCGTCCCTGCATCCACCGGTTGACCAACGGTTCTGGGCTCCAGGAACGGTTCCATACGGGCCTACGGCGCTTCCTGCGTCTAACCATCATCCGGTTTCGACGCCTCTGTCATCCGCCTCCATAGCGCCTGTTAGTCCCCCACGCGCCCCGCCCTTGTGTCGATCACATGTCGCACAACGCAATGGCCCTCCTCCAAGGCGGCTGGCCCGCCGAGACCACTACCATGTTCAGGGTAGCCCAAGCAATGGACCTCAGAGCAACGTGGCGGCGGTCGACTATTCTAGGCAAGCCTTACGGAGCTACGGTCACAACGGGCACCACTATCGGCGACCCCAAGCTCCCAGTTGTTGAATAAGATCGATCTTCTCGGGTTCATTCACGGTTACCTTTCAGTCGCTCCGATAATCGCCCTCTACCGTTGATATCATATGCAGGCCACATGCAGGACCCGTAAGTAT
>VJXU01003497.1:0-28493 GCA_008694245.1 Ganoderma sp. BRIUMSc | reverse complement strand
CCCCCCCGCCCTCTCTTTTTCCCCGCTTGCCGTCTTCCCTGTATCCCCGAGCCCCATAGCCCCGTCAACTCCAGCTTCCTCACGATGTCTTCGTCGATTACTCCTGCTATCGGTGTCTACGCAGCCATCAGAATGGACCCCACCGTGATGGTTGCCCACCTCGACGCACAAGCCGCAGAAGAGGCTCGACAACTCTGTCCCAAGACGTACTTGGTCTTGACCGCATTCGTATGTTGCGCTCAGCTCTTATCCACAGTCGAATGTGCCTCGCTCACATGCCGCCACAGGAATTTTTCTCGCCGTTCTCTGCCCGAAAATGGTTCGTGTACAGGGTGCGCCCCGTCGGTCCCGCCCTCCGCGCGGTCGACGAGAAGCGGGGCTTCGAGTCCGACATGTGCATTCCCATCTTCCCGAACGAGACGCATCCCGCCGGCCGGCCTTCTGTTCATCCGAGCATGGCGTTCCCGTACGACAATTGCTACCACTGAGCTGGGCTGAACCTGGAGGTGCGAGTGCGTACGCGGGAGGACGGTTTCGACAACACGCGTGCCATCCGGCTGGAAGCCGGACAGAAGTTGGACATGGACTTGCGGTTCCGTCCGGACCTGGGGCGCGCGAAGCGCACACGGCTGGCTCGCGAACAGGCTTTAAACTCCGTGACTCCCGACCGCTCCTCTGCGCCCGAGCCCACGTTGCCTCCGTCCACTGCCGAGAAGTCCGAAGACGTCGACGCCCCTGGCGAGGTCGATGTCTTCGAGCCACCGAAGGACGTTGAGGATCCCGAGTACATGCCTCTCGTCGACGTCTGGCTTGAACTCGCGGACAACCTCAAACAGGAGGACATCGGCGATCCGGTGGACCTGTACAAGGAACGCTATGCGATCATGAGGTGCGTCGAACGCTGCCACTTGACCACTTGTGTTCGCGCTGACATCTCCGACGCAGCATCATCAGGAGAGCGCACGAGCGGAATCCGGACCTTCCCACTCTAAGGGAGTACCTTGCTCCGCCACCAGACTCGTGTGCAGGGGACTCGGATTGCGACAGCTACATGAGTGGGACGGCCAGCTCGTATATGTCGGAAGCGGGTGAATCAGAACTGTCAGACTGCAGTGTTAGCAAGCCGAAGCGTGAGGTCCACATGTGCTGTCGTTGCTCTCGAGTGTATCTGACGTGACTCGCTTAGGTTTCCGTCCTGCCAAGTTTCTTCGGAAGTTGGGCTCGAGAGTTCGTGGGCTGTTCTGTATGCTTCTCTAGCCTCGATGGCAATTCACACTCCTTTCACGTTATGTAGCCTCAGGCCAGCCCGCCGCGTCTTTCGATATTGTACTTGGAATCTAAATATTGAAATTTGCAACACTCCTTCAAATTAGTCTGTGTAGCGTGCGTTTGTGTCTCGTACCAGCGGTATGGCATGCTACCTCCAAGATAGCCACTCATCGTTAGTGACGGCCAGGTCGTGGTGTGCTTTGAACCACCTTTCCCCTGCAAAAATTGCTGCTTACTATTACTTGAAAGATTTTAAAAAGCTTCCGCAACAGTCTTACGGGCCGATTGCGACATTCTTGTGCAGCTGGACCCAGACTCCAGAGTTCGATACGGGACGAAAGAGAATGGAGCGAGGTCAGTACGTTTCGACCAGCTGGAAGAGACCTCGCAACGCACCATGATCTCGCGGGATGAGGAGGGAGTTCTCTGTCTGTCGACTCGAAGTCAGCTCTCCATAACTTTTCATTGTATTTTGCTAGCCCGAAAAATCGCGACGGTCGAGGATCGAACTCGGTTCGGAGCAGTCCAAGTCCACAGCGCCCACGGCAGATCGAGATCGTCAGTATACGAGGACTATTGGCTCTGATTCAACGCTATGGCATGTACGCTAGGTCTTGCAGAAATTCTAGAGAACCCCGAAATCGGTAAAGGCGCAGAACACGGCTGGCGGATTCGTTGACGTTGGAACTGGCAGTGGATGAAGGAGGATGAGGCGCCGAGTCGGAGCAGTGCCAGTGGCGCCAGAAGGCGGGGGCGCTAACGATATTGATATTTGCCTCTTGCTGCTACTCTCTGCTGTCGTGACTGACGGTCTTGGTCGATTTTTCTGTCTGGAGTCGATATCTTGGCATGCATGTTCTACATAAATTCTCCTCAATCTCGACTATGCTCTAATCACTCGAAACCCCTCGCTTTAAAGGGCCCAAAAGTCGCGAGACCTGCATCGCTGTCCAGTAGCTAGGAGTTCTAAGGTGAGTTACGAGACGTTGGATCCCCATTCTTATGTCTTTCGCGCTCGTGGACTTCAGAAAGTGCAGCCCGTGTCAAGTGCTTAGTGCTAAACATGCTGTGTCGAGGCAGAGCGAAGGTGTACACAAGATGCGCGTTTTCACTCGCGCCTTGGCATTCTTCGTCATCGATGCTGGCCTCGCACGCTGTCCGTGGAACGGCGGTGACAGTCACCGCAATAACCTAAAAGTATATATACAAGGATAACGTAGTGCTACTAGCCCGCGTGCTGGGCTCGACGTAAGACGAAGGCATAACGCCGCACGCATGAAGCCGATCCCATTCATCCCCTTTTTATCCCGAGCAGTAAATCGAAGTTGAACATGCCGCTCACGTTGTGGGGCTTCTGGGAGAAGCTGCTTCGGCTTCGGTTGGACTTGGTCGAGAACTTGTCCCAGTTGGCTCCCTTCTGCGACACGAGTCAGTACCGGAGGAGCCACGTCGCGCGCAGGGGAACGTACCTTCTTCGAAAATGCGCTCGAGACTGAGCGGACGGATCCTGGACGGTTCTTCGTCACGACCTGTGTGCAGGGTGGTGAACGAAATGAGGACCGGAGTGAGGCTGAAGGACGCTACCTTCCAGGGCTCCGGTTTCTGCGGGTTACCCGTAGTTCCGGGGACGACATTGTCTTGAGGCTCTTCGGGAATAGTCGACGGGCCACGCCATGACGGACTGTTGATTCCCATGGGTATCGAATTGACGGATGTCATTGAACCTCCGGCCTGAGGCATCTAGCCTGTGAGCCGGACCAGGATGCCCAAGCAATGTGAAAGAAAACTCACAGAGAGGCGTTTCTGTTTCTGGCGACGTGCGACATGTCTCTGAGCCATATGGGTCAGTTGAATCCGTTCGTGTGTGGCATGGCGCACTCACCCTAAGGTCACTCTCGAGCTTGGAGGCCATCGTGGGGTCCTTGCACATCTCCTCCCACTGTTCCCACCTCTTGTTGCATTCTTTGATGAGGAACTCTATCGCGTCCTTTCCAAGCGCCTGAGGAACCTCCTCTCCGTCGGCTCGTCTGGTCCATATGGACTCGCGGATGGCTCTGGATCGGAACTGCCATGCAATAATGTAGGCGTTCTTCCTCTCCCACTCGGGGAGCGCGTGGAGGTGGTCGAGGTGGTTGGGGAAGATGTGGTTGTTGAACGCGATCGGAATAGAGAAATGTCGGAAGATGAGGGGGAGCTTTGAGACGTCCTCACCGTTGTAGGTGGTGGCAACGCATACCCTGAGTCCCTGCGGATGGTCATCCTCGTCTTGCATCACTACGGCGGGCCGGCCGTCTTTGATGACATCGGGAACGCTTGTGAGAGCTTCAAAGGAGTGTTGGTTCCTCTTCCAGGCATCGCTCTCGCCGCCCAGCGCAGAGAATGTGCTCCGGAGGATGTCGTAAATGGGAGTATAGACAGACTCTCGCAGACTGTAGAAGTCGCCCTGAGAGTACTTGACGTTGGGGTCGCGTGGCATAGGTTCGTCGCACGTCTCGCGTGCGCAGATGCTGCAGGAAGCCATTGGAAGAAGGAGCGGAAGTGGTGTCAGTCGCAGAGTGGATCCAGTCCGAAGTGGGAGCGAACCCTCCTCCTCAGAAGGTGGCTGCGATTTTGAACCACCGATTCTAGTGCTTTGCCCGTACTGGGCTCATGCACCGCATTACAAGCTGTGGCCCAAAACGTCGGCCGGAACTGGCTTGTCAAAGGGCTTTATGTTTACTTTTTTCGCCCACGCACAGATTCAGATAAAGTCTGCATAATTGACGAACACTTGTGGTCCTTTTATGCGTTTATTCCGGCGTGAATGTGAGATACAGCGTCAAGGACAATGCTCTCAGTGTCCATTTTCGGAACACGCGTCGTGTACTAAGGAACAAGACGTATCCCTAAAGCCGATGACAGGAGAGCGCTGGTGCCACCGGGGACAATCAGCCACAAAGCTCGATAAAACAACAGAACAAAAGAAGTCAAGCCAAGATTTTGACCTTACAACAGGAATACTTAAGAACCGCCACTGGTAGAGAGTCCACGGTTGTACTTCCCTCGCAAACTTCTCTCCTTCTCGCGTCTCTGCGCTCCAGCTTTCTTTCTCGAATCCTCTCAAGTTCCATCTTCTTCGATGTCTTCCGCTTTTAGCCCCGCTCTTGGTGTATATGCAGCAATCCGAATGGACCCCGCCGCGATGGTGGCCCATCTCGATGCACAAGCCATGGAAGAAGCCCAGAAAATCCGTCCCAAGACGTACCTGGTTTTGACTGAATTTGTGTGTTTGTACCGTTGACTGCGTACTCTGCGTTACTCATACTCCCCATCAGGGCTTGTCGCTGCCGTTCCCCGGCCGGGACTGGTATGCGTACAACGTGCGCCCCGTCGGTCCCTCGATCCGGGCAGTCTACGAGAAGCGGGGCTACGAGTCCGACATGTGCGTTCCCGTCTTTCCGAACGAGACGCACCCCACCGGTCGCCCTCCGGTTCACCCTGGCACGGACTTCCCATACGACAACTGTTTTCACTGGGCCGCGATGGACATGGACGTGCGCATACGCGCAAGGGAGGAGGGGTTCGACAACACCCGTGCGATCCGCCTTCCGGTGAGAGAGCGGATGAACATGGACTTGCAGTTCCGTCCGGATCTGGGGCGCGCAAAACGTACTCGGCTGGCTCGAGAAGAAGCCATGTCCCTTCCTCCCGACCACGTTGCTCCGTCGGACGCCTCGTCGTCGCCGCCCACTACGGAAACGTCCGAGGGCCTCGATGCAGGCGTCGAAGTGGACATCTTTGAACCGCAGGTTGACTTTGAGGATCCCGAGTACATCCCGCTGGTGGACCTCTGGCTCGATCTCGCAGAAAACCTCAAGCAGGAGGATATAGGCGACCCGGTGGACCTGTACAGGGAACGGTATGCTGTCATCAGGTGCGTCGAACGCCGCCACTCAACCACTCGCGTGGATGCTGACGTCTCTCCAGCCTCATCAGGAGAGCGCACGAGCGGAATCCGGACCTTCCGACTCTGAGGGAGTACCTTGCTCCCCCGCAAGACCCATGTGCCGACGACTCGGATTGCGACAGCTACATGAGTGGGACGGCCAGCTCGTATGTGTCGGAAGCGGATGAATCGGAACTGTCAGACTGCGGTGTTAGTAAGCCGAAGCGTGAGTCCATCCGTGTTCTGGTCGCTCTCGAGTAAAGCTGACATGGATAACTTAGGTTTCCGTCCCGCCAAGCTTCTTCGGAAGTTGGGCTCGAGGGTTCGCGGACTGCTGTGTATCCCTTTCTAGCCTTGACGACAATCCCCACGCTCCTTTTGTGTTATATAGCTGTCTCGCTGCCTTTGTTATTGTCAGTTTGAAATTAGTCACGCTCCTTCAACATAGGCTGTGCGTTCGTGTCCTGCTACCAGCGACATGGTACATTACTACCTGAGCCACGTATGAAGGCCACGTATGAAGTTATGGTAGTCGGTGCAGCCTTATCAAGTAAAGTTGTCGAGCCGCTCGTTTCCCTTGTGCGAATGATTCAGGATGGTCCGCCTCATTCAATTGGGAGTGTGTCGCTGCCAGTCAATTTCGATGACACCTGGAAAGAGTCAGGGTGCCCTCCCCGCGCACAGTATTTGGCCCAATTTGGCTGGCGATGTGGACAGTGGTGGCACCTGCCAATTCGCCAAGGCGCCTAATCACAAGGTTCCTCTGACAGTGTTCACCCCGCCCAACAACCAGTGCCGCCCCTTGTTCTAACCGCTGTTCCTGACGATCATAGTTCTTTCAGAATTCAAGGGCTGGCCCTCGGCTCCGTAGTCCTCAGCGCTCTGTCCTAGGGAAGGAGTGCTGTTGGAAACTTGAACTTGCGCGGTGCGATCGTTTTACCGACACAAACTACTCCGTGTTTGATTACAGGGGCGCAATACAAAGTCTCGATGGAGATGAAACACTGTGCCTCATATTTACCTTGGGTACAAAACTTTAAGGCTCGTACAAAGACAACTCTCAACCTTCAGTCAACGCTGTAACCCTACCCGGCGACATGGCCCTATCGCCAGGACACGATACGATCTGGGTCGGAGTTTGTACCGCATCACGCCGACGGCGGCTGCGAGCGCAGTACACAACTTGAACAGAAACCGCCGCCATGTCCTCGTCCGACAGCGCCATCGATGGTCTCATTCTGCTACAAGACGAGCTGCTCCGCCACGCTCAGGCAGTCGAAGCATATATCTGCAATTTTGTCGGGTCCCAAAGACCCACTGGACATCGCACGTGCGTCTCCATTCATTGTTATGCGCCTGTCATTGATGTCTGTGCAGACCCAAAGCCACAAACGACGGACATGCGATGGCACTGCTCGACGACATCTCTCGAAAAATGCAAAAGGCTCGAGATGCCACGACGCTCGTGTTGCACCGAGCGGAGGGGAAGCTCCGCCGCTTCCGCAACTCCTTCATCAACCTCAACAGCCTTCCGGACGAGCTTCTCTTCTCCATCTTTGAGCATTCGTGCGGCCGCGAGCTCGATGAGAAGTTGAACGTTATAGAGGTCTGCAGCCGTTGGCGCGAGCTCTGTCTCCCTCGTCCCGAGTTTTGGGCTGACTTCAACGCACGTTCCTTCCCGCGCCACGCTGTCGCTCGAGCCTTCAAGTACTCTCGCACTCATCCTATCTGCGTCCACGTACACCACGAAGACGAGAAAAAGGCCAGGAAGGTCGTCTTCGCGAATGCCCAGTCCGTCCAACGCCTCGACATTCAGGTTCAAGAGCCGAACGGCCAGCGGAAGATTGTCTGGCTCGATAGACATTGGCCTGTCCTACGCGTATTAGAGTTTCAGGCATTCAACTCCAACGTCCTTGACGCTGTCGCTCCTCCGATATCAGGGCGAGTGGACAAGTTGCGAGCTCTGACGCTGCAAGACGTACGGTTCCCTTACTTCCCGCAGTACTACCGCAACCTCCGATTCCTGAGGATCATGTCTGATTGTTACGACAACATCCATCGATCCAGCGGACCGCGAGACGGGTCTCTTTTCGACGCCTTGCGAGGATCGCCCAACCTCCAGGTCCTCATACTGAAGGATCCTCCGATCCCTATCGATGCCGTCCTACTCCCTCGTGAAGCCGAGATCCAACCTCTCTATCTCCCTCGACTCCAAACGCTCAAGCTAGTGTTATCTACACAGAAGACCTTCTGGGTCCTCCGCCACCTCAGAACGTCCCCAACGGTTCTCGAGTACGCCGAGATCATCACGCACAGATGGCGCTTGGAGCTCGGTTCCGACTACGGCGCGACGGACACGCGTCCGTTACACGACATCGACAAGACGCTCATCCTCGAGCTCCCAACCCCACACAACCTCCCTATGCTCGCCCGCCTCCAGTCCCTGAGCATCCGCTTCTGCGACTACCAGCGCATCTCGGGGAGCTTCGTGGCGCTGGACGACGCCTTCGCGAGGTGGATCGGGCCGTACGACCGGTCGACAAACCCCGGGTACATGGTCGACATGGAGCACGAGCCCCCACTCAACTTCAACATCGAGTACAGGAACACCAGCGGGACCTACTGGGACGCCGACGCGCTCACCGCCCAGACGTTCGACAACTTCATCCGCTCTGCGATCCGCCACTACGCGCCGTTCGAAGAGATGCACGTCCTCCGCATCGACCAGGGACGGGCAACCGAGCCGCTCCTCGCCGAGCTCCATCGGGCGATGCCTCGCATCCGCACGGTAGTGCTGCACAAATGCTTCGCGGTGGGAGACGTGTTGAACGCGATCCTTGCCGTTGGTTCGACTTCCGCGGTCGGCGAGGACGAGGAACCGAAAGTACTGCCCGAGCTCGCGACCGTTGTCCTCGTGAAATGCGTGGTGACTGCAGAACACGCTGCCAAGCTTTCTGAGACTATTAAGCGTCTGCGGCTCCGCTTGGTAGTCGTGCGGGCGCCGAAGAGGGAGGTCGCCGGCGACGACGATCAGGCAAATAACGAGCGGAAGGAGATTGAGGACGCGGAGCAGATGTGGAGAGAGGCCGAACAGGTGCTGCTGCGAGAAGGAGGGGATGTGGAGATGCGCGTTATCCGGCCGAACCCCTCCCGCTTCGACGACATGAAGTGGTGGTACAAAAGGTTCTCACAACCGTACGAGAAGTGAGTTCATTTGGGGCTGCGATGCTTGCGTGTTTGAATTGCTTGAGGCTGACCACTGGCCTTCTCCAGTGCTTATGTGCGTTCTCTTTTTAAGGGTTCTTGAGGGTGGGACACGCCGGACGCAATGGACGCAGCTTGGATCGCGGTACGTGATGAATACACCGAGTGCTGTCGTCCACTGAAACTGGAGATGATTTACTACTCTACAGATGTGATTCCTCCCTAACTTAATATGATCATCGTACTAAACGTCAGTTCTCTATCGTCTGACCCCGGAACCTATCTTCGAAGCAGAAGGGAACACTATTTTCTCCCCTGATATCCATGCCGACACCCACCCGTGCCAACGAAACAAGCACAGGCAATTGGACAGCTGAGGAGAATTGCGCAGCGCTCAAAGGTGGTCGTGCTTTTTTGTGTGGTAAAGTCTGCCACCCTCTGTTTCAAACAGCGCTCGTCCACCACGATCCGTCGGGTGACGGACGACACACTGCCCTGTTCAACTTTGCCCTTTGTTCTCTTCGTCGTAGTCGCGTCCTTATTCTCTATGCTTTATTATTCAAACTCACGTGGGATCTGCCACTCGCTTTGTTTGTGGCAGGACAAAGCGGATGATCTTCAAATAGTATATATTTTCCTCGATGGATGCCCAATTTTCTCACTTCACACCCACCCTCGCCAGGTACTTCCTATTTCTTTTCTATCAGTCGCCTATCTCTTCGCACTTGCCACTCTCCGAGGCCTACCATCGAATATTAGCTATGCCCGATTCAGACCAGATGAAAATCAAAGGCACGGTGATCAGATTGACAACCTCTGGAACGCTGTCTCCGTTCCCTGAGGATCAAGCCCTTGCCGTCATGGGACTCGCCTGCAACATGCCTTTATCCAAGCCAGCGTCCCTACCAAACGGCGATCCATACGAGCCACACGACCATTGTGAACCCACCTTCTCCCCTCCCCCTCCACGACTCTGGTTCGAGGCGCATTCTCAGTTCTCTCAACAAGCAGCTAACTACCTCTGGTATGGCCCGAGCCCAGACTGGTGGAGCATCAACCGCGTCGGCCAGAAATCCTTCATCGACTTTGTGCGCCGGGACCCCCCGTACTATCTCAATGATGAGAATTCTGTGCTCCCCGCCACAACACGGGCAGTAACAGAGTGGATTACCCAGCTTGGTGCTATGAATGTGCGCTCTGACACCCTGAAATCTTATCTCATGGACGTCCGCACCCTCCACACCGACGCTGGATATCCGACGACTGTTCTCGAGTCTCCTATCATTCAATGCCTCATCCGCGGCATCAAGCGCGTCCATGAGGGGCGTCCTGCTTACCCGAGGCTCCCCGTCACGATCGACATCGTACGCCAGCTTTGTGCGGCGACCTCGGACGGCCTGCACCATGTTGGCCTCAAGGCCGCCATCACCGTTGCTTTCGCGGCGTTCCTGCGCCTAAGCGAATTCACCGTGCCCGCCTACGCTGCTTACGACCCAGCCATCCACCTCTCGCGCGGCTGCGTGCAGTTCCTTCCCAACATATCCTCCCCCACCCACGTCGCTCTGTCCATCCCCGCGTCCAAGACGGACCCCTTCCGCAGCAAAGGAGCGACCGTCCTTATGGCCTCCGCCCCCGGCGCGCCGACGTGCCCCGTAGCGGCCCTGAAGACGCTGTTCGAGCGCGACCCCCGCCCACCCTCAGCCCCCTTGTTCTCCGGGGGCACTCCAGGCCAGCCTCTGAACCGGGTCTTCTTCATCCTCTTCTTCTGCGCCGTCCTGTCTGGCCGAGGCATCGACACGACCAAGCTCTCTGGCTTCAGCTTCCGGCGCGGGGCTGCGGTCGCTGCAGAGGCGGTGGGCTTCTCTCAGGACGAGATCCGGCTGCTGGGGCGGTGGCGCAGCGACGCCGACAGGTTGTACCGCGAGGTCTCGCAGGAACGTATCCTCCAGCTCTCGGCTCGGCTCCATTCCACTGAGGTTGCCGCTCACGCTTTTTAACGCACCTGCGACTCGAGCTTGGTTTATCTGCAGGACGGAGGCGACTGGACGGATGGACTTTGAGATCGCTAACATTGTACATGTACATACAGACCGAATCGGCTCCGAGTCGGTCCTCGTCCTCGGGAGGTCTATTGCATTTCGTAACAGCTTCACCCTCAGGGTGCATGCCATTCGTTTACCTGTAATTATATGTCTACAAGCGACAAGCACAGAAATACATAAGTTATAATGAATGAAAAGTGGGATAAGTAGACGAGGTAGTGCGATTCGAGTCTGAGACGCACTAAACCTAATAACGGTCCAGCCGCACAACAGCATTGATCGCCACACCAATAAGACAGGCCGGGCCGGAGCTAGCTGGACAGGCCTCGGGGATCCCGCGTACGCGTCCCAGCTATCCTGGATGCCTATGCAATAAAGGCAATGATCTTCTCATCCACATTGCCAACGCTACTCAAGTCAGCCAGTGCAGCGCCCGCGAATAGTGCTGAGTTCGACACAGGTGCCAACAGCTCTTCGTGCGTTATTTCACGACACAGGTGTGCGACCTCCTTTCCGTCGATCGTCCGGAGCTGCACCTTCTGCAGCTCAACATAGCCGACGGCCTGTGGCACAGGAAAGCAAGGGAAACTCATGAGATGAGCTCACACGGGAATGGGCACAAGAAGCATTGGCGGGACGTATACGTACAGAGATGCGAGCACGGACGGCCCTCACGTCCTTGACGAGGCGCGTCATCTCATGCGAGAGCCCGCGGTGCATGTTCATCAAGTCCGCCCACAGGGTCGTCGCCTGGAATGCGCGCAGGCGAAGCGTGTCTGCGCGCTCATGGAGGCTGTATGCGCATACACATAAGTTATACACGAGGACAGCGTCAGCATGATATTACAGTATGTGAGAGTGAAGGGTGACTGGTGACTTACGCGAGCAGTCGGAAATGAAGGTCCGAGGCGGTGGCATCGTCCAAGAGCCCACCCTCGACGCTGAAGTGGAAGACGTCGTCCGCGTCGTGGAGAACGGCAGTCAGGGTATGGGCTTTGTTCGACGGAAGCTGCTTCTGGATGAAGGTGCAAAACAGGCGGAGCACAGACCATAGGCCGCAGAAGAAGGCGGCGGCCAAGTAAAAGTGTATGGCGTGCATTGCGTAGGTGGACAGCTGCAGGAAGGCCGGATGGGGGGAATGTCCGTGGGGAGGCCTGTGCAGTGGGAATAGTGGAAAACAAGACACGGAGCTGGGATCCGCTGTCGGAGCAACGCAACACAGGAGCTATATGATCCCATCTCCAGCCAAGCCGTGCAGCCTTGCGGAAGTGAGCCTGCCAAAGGGCGGCGATTCGAACCTTGAGAGCGTGGAGCAGGCGAGTGATGCGATACGATAGACGAAACTAGTTGCTTTTTACGGCAGATCGCGCGTTCCTCCGGTTACAGAGACGACAACACAAGGTCACGGCGTTGCCTGAAAGAGGTGCTCATTATTAGCGTGACTACACCAGGCCGGGTTTACGCGGGTGCGTGGAACAAAGGAGGCCACAACTTGAACACGTACCTCAGGTGGAGAGGCGTCCTCCGAACCGACCATGCAAGCCTACTTGGCTTGGCCCCTCTCGCCTTAAATCAGTACGAGAAGTAGCTTCCCTTGCTCAGGAGAGCTCCAGTAGTGACGGCTAAAGATATTTTCGTGTAAGCATAGAACTAACTTTGAAAACATCGAGGTAGTCGCACCTGGGTGTGTCGTGTATAAGTCTTGTGCGAGACCCGAGTAGTTAGCCAGAACCTCTTACTGAAACTACCGACTATCGATGCGGCCTCTAGCAGCGTGAGATAGCGACAATACAACAAGTGAAACCAGAGAGCAAGCTCAAGTGTCATATGCCTCGCGATCTCGTCTCGTCATGGATGCATCAACTTGTAGAGGACTCATGAACTCCCAGCGCCTACGTCGACATATGGCAACGTTAACGAAGGTGCCGTGCAAAATCGATATCCGCTCAGCAACTCCGCCCTCGATGTTATTCCAAGGCGATACAATGGCTTGGCCATGCTGGGATCTGCCCGAGCCAACCTGTAGCCAACCTGTGACCGCGCACCTCGAAGAGCAACGTGACCAAGACGGAATGGCAAGCAGTTGTTACGTTAAATACAACACAAGGTGAACATCGAGGACGGAACGGAATGAGAAGGATATAACGTGTCCAACCCAGTGAACTCTCCGTGAGGAATCACGAAGAGTCCATAAACCAACCCAGATCGCATACCATCGCATGCGGTCGGGAGCGCGAGAGCCAAAATGCCCGGCCGATATGGCGATAACGATCGCCAGCGGCAGCATAGTTGCGGACTGTGGCCAGGAACCGTTCTCGTCACGTCGCGGCGACACCGTCAACGACCGACGTCGGACGAGGTAGGGAGGACCGGCTCGTCCGACGACAGCACCGTGACGTACATCGACAGCACGCCGCGGGTCTTGCGCAATGCGTTCCAAGCCTTGGGGGACACAGACGGCCGGTTGAGATCGCGGCACACCGACGCCGCTGAGCGCAGGCCAGAGTGCTCTCCGGGCGTGCACCCGTCCTTCCACGGGACGTTGTGCAGCATGAGGCTCCGGCGATGCGCCTGGACGAGCTTGTGGTTCACGCGGGCGGAGTGGCCGCGGCTCGCAGTGTAGCGTGCGAGCACCGCGGCCGTCCGGACGATGTTGGCTCCACCCTGAGAGGGAGAGCTCGGAGACTGGTATGGGGG
Organism: Ganoderma sp. BRIUMSc; assembly: GCA_008694245.1. NCBI lineage: Eukaryota > Fungi > Basidiomycota > Agaricomycetes > Polyporales > Polyporaceae > Ganoderma > Ganoderma sp. BRIUMSc. The sequence continues at coordinate 15,356 of VJXU01003497.1, read as the reverse complement.
AGGGATGGTGTTCCGTCGGTAGGGCGGGGGAACTTGCTGGCCCTTGGGGAAGCAGGTGGCGTCGTTGACATCGCGGACAACATCCTGAGCAGCGATCGGCGCGATCGGCGCTGGGGAATCGCTGTCGTCTTTAGAGATATATTCGGGTTGCTGGATGCCGTCCACAGAGCCGGAAGGGGATGCCTTGTCGACGTCCAAGCAGCACAGTCCGTCATCTATGGGGGTCTCCGGAGATGCCATGGTGGCGGGATCGGCAAGAACATCCGCTTCAGTACACGAAGGTCAATACGCGTACACCGTATCGGCCGTAAAGGAAGCGTACCCGATGCTGGTCCCGTGGCGGACGCATCTGCTTGCTCTTTCTGGTGACGAGCCCGCGCTTCTCTGGCTTCGCTGCTCGTTGTCTTCAAGAGAAAGAATCAGGGCCTGCTGAAGCTGCGATCGGGGTCGGCTTACAGAGATATGGACCCGAATGTTTGTCAAGTCTGCGCAGCAAAGAGATATCTTGGCGGAAAGACCGCTCCACCATTGTCGCAGCTCGTCCTTGTACGTCGTGGCCATGAAGGCCTGCGCTCTGAGAGCCTCTAGACGATTACAAACCCTTGTGATTGTCAGCGTATGCGCGGACCTTATAGATGTGGAGGGGATGGGACAGCTTACTTGGCGATACGCGCCTGGTTGCTCTGGATGTACCGCCCGCCATCCTGGAAGAGGCCTTCCTCTGTTACGGATTGGAGAAGTTGATGCGTTTCTTGTCGCAGGTGGTCGAACTTGCGAAGGCGGCTGGTGGGAAGCTGGGCGCGGACGATGGCCGCCAGTACCTGGAAGATACTGAGCAAGCCAATAACGCTAGATATAACGCCCCATATATCGTAGGCACTGGGCATGTTGAGGGTTTGGTACGGTAGCTAGAGTGCTCGAGGAGACCAACGGCGTTGGACGCGTGGTCTCGGAGGGGTGGGGGGGAAAGTGGGGGGATGTGGAAGCGAAGCCATCTTTCTCGGGCACGAGTGTTTTAAGCGGACGAGAACGAGGTGAGAGCGAGCACGATGCAAACCAGTGCAGCTGTCCCGCGAGAAGCCGGGTGGAAGAGGGTGGAAGAGGCGTGTGCAGCACCCGTTTGAGACATCGGAGGAATCCCTCATTCCACGGGCGCTTTCCTCGCCGAGTACCGCAACAGGCGCTCGGAGACCGTCGGTCGTTCCAACCACTCTGGCTCCTTCCTGAGCTCATTCCTGGGTCCCCCTCCGTCCATCTCATGGGCCCTCTTCCGCGCTATGCTTATCTCAGTCCAGAAGCAAAGCAACTAGAGGACAACCTCACCCGTGATGGTGTTTACGACCTCCTGGCATCCGAACTCTCCTGGCAGCAACGGCAACCTTTTCTCAAATCCAAGGGCTATATACTCAGACCAAGATACGAACCCGGTTGGAAGCCTTCTTGGACGGATACCGATCTAGATCCAGCCTACTGTGAGGACTCCATCGTGCTAGTTGTAGGCCGCTTACTCTTCCAGAAGCGTATCCCCCATCATGCTCATACACCTCTCTTCCAGACAGATAATGTCATAGATGCCACTCGCGACAGGGCGGACGGAACATCAGACCGTGTCTCCATCAAGCTGACGGAAAAACATGCAAGGGAAATAAATATCTCTCGATTTCTCGCCTCAGTTCAGGATCAACAAAATCACTCAATTCCAATATTGGACGTGTTTCAAGACCCATTGGACCCTCAAAAGAGCCTTTTCGTTATGCCCTATCTTGTACCATTCAACGAACCCGAATTTCAAGCAGTGGGAGAGGTGGTTGATTTCGCATTCCAGTCCCTTGAGGTGCGCTCCCCACTCCCGGTCCGCTGGACGTTCCATAACCGTACACAGGGCCTCGTTTTCCTACATAGACAACGAATAGCGCACCGGTGAGCACCTGTTCTTCCCCCTCACACGTACCTTGCGCCCTCAAACGCCCCACACGCCCAGCGACATAGCGCCGCCGAACGTTATGATGGACGGCCAACCTTTGTTCCCCCTTGGCCATCACCCCGTACGACATAACTTCACCCCGGACGCCGTATACCAGATCAGCCCGCTATCGCGAATCGAGCACCCCGTCCGCTATTTCTACATCGACTTTGGCATCTCGATCCGCTTTCCCGAGTCGTCCCCTCCCCGCGCCCTAGGCATCGAAGGCCGGTGCAAAGAGGCCCCAGAGATGTCCTTCTCCGTCCCGTACGACGCCTTCAAGGTCGACGTCTTCGCGCTCGGAACCCTATATTTCAAGGAATTCCTGGAGGTGAGCAGAACGCCTAAGCACACACCGCGGTTGACGACTCGCTCACCACTCACCCTCGCACATCGCACGTCGCAGATGTACTACGGCCTCGACTTCCTCCAGCCGCTCGTGAACGCGATGCGGGAACCGGACCCGGAACGCCGCTTGGGCGCCGAGGACGCGGCGGCGATGCTCGAGAGCATCCGGGCGAAGCTGACGAGCACGTCCCTCCGCTGGCGACTGCGTTCGAGGACGGAGACGACCTCTGAGCGGGTCGTCTACGATACCGTCGCGGTGGCCCGGGAGGGCCTGTACCACCTCAAACGTCTTGTTGCGTGATATCGCTCTGCTGTGTAAGTCGACCTGTCGCTCTGGCTCCTCCTGACTGCCCCGCTGACGAAGTCACAGTCGTATGCTCTCGATGCGCTCTCCGTGTCTTGCATCCGTGGGACCCCGTCTTATTTTGATGTGCTGTAGGTCCACACGCCCATCTTTCATCGCTATCGTTATCTGCTTGTACCGCTAAATGACGTCCTGGGACTTTCGTGCTGTTTTCGCTTGTATTATCGTATGTTGTAGGTATGGGTGTCGTCTCCTGATGAACAAGAGTTTGTTGCTAGTCACGCTGACTGCTGGTTCATTGTGCAGCCATCTACTGCGCTTATCGCGCTCCTCACCGCCGTTGTGTAGGGCACACGTCTGTTGTATTATACTTCAACTTCGATTGACAATCCGTTGGAGCGTCCATCTACGCGACATATGTGTCGTCTGCATGCTATGCCATCCCGGGAAGCTCTAGGTCATCATGGTTGCTTTCGCGGCATTTCTGCGCCTCTACGAATCTACTGTGCCTATGAGTATGCCTTACGACCCCTCCATTCACCTCTCTCGCGGCTAGTACCGGCTACGTGCCGTTGCTCCCGGACATTTATTCCCCCACCCATGTCACTCTATCCACTCCGGCCATGCCCGACCCCTTTCGCAAAGCGCCTGCCCCTCCCGGCCCGGAAGGCCCGACCCCCGCCCCGTTGCGGAACAGCCACTCCGGCAGTTGCACGCGAAGTCTCGCAGGATGGCATTATAACACATCCACATAGATGGATGCATAACGAGATACGATACAAAGACGAGAAACTCAGTCGAAGGGTCCAGCGTCAGAGGGCGGATTCTCCCAGTCGTCTAGGTTCTTTCCCCTTTCGACGCATAATGCATACTAAAGCGCGTACTAGATCGCGGCCATCGCAGCCTGCTCGCCGGCCTTGTGAGGGCCGCAGTAGTAGTCGGGAGGAGCAGCCTCTCGGGCAAATAGCGCTGAACTAGGTCGGACGTGGATTCCAATGTCGAGAGTTCGGAGCTGCACATTCGGAAGCGTACCTGACCGCCTGGAGAGGGAACATGTCGGTCAACGACACATGAGCTCGATATGCGGGTGCCACGTACCGTGAGGACGACACGGCCGGAAATCGGGGACAAACTTGAACGGACCGCGCGCGTTGTCCGTCCGCTCCTGGAGCCTGGAGGCTACTACATATACGCCAGGACAGCATGAGTCGCTCATGAAGGGATGACGGTGTGAGGTGACTAACACAGCCAGCCGCGCATGAAGCTTGAAGGTCCAGCGTTGTCTGATGGCGTCATTACGAGAGCGCGGGCTGGCGTGTGCGTGCGGGTACGGTGCGGCTTGGAATCGTTACGCCAGAAAGACGCGAGCCTGGGACGGAGATGTTCTTCACCTCATTTACCATTCATAGACAGATTGATTCACTCACCACATAAAGAATAGCGCGGAGCCACTGGATGAGTGAGTTACGTTCCGACAAAGACAGGACGCATCGAGGAGATTTGGTGTTCCCAGGGTGTTCCACTCCAACTACTTACGCAGCAACCATGCTGTTCCCGGGCCCCCTTCAAAGTCCTTGACTGTTGATATGTTGCTGGGAGCGGTCGAGAGAGCCCTCACGTACGCTATCGTGTGTGCACGAGACCGTAAGTAGGCAGGATCAGGAGTGTCAAAAGGTTGCCACCAGGACAGACAGGTACGCCAGCGTATGATAATAGTCTGAGAGGTGCGACCAATCCAATCCCGATGCGTTCTAGTATGGGTCGGAGTCCAGGCGTCCGTAGATGACGCGTGCGGTCTGGCTTGGTGGTAAGCTACCTGTCAGCGTGGCGGGCACCAAGAAGGCACCAAGAGGGCACCAAGAGGGCACTGTGAAGGAAGAGGTATAGCTCGCCATTAATATCGTTGATGCATTACGAAAAGTTCGCGGTTAAACACGCACGCCGTTGAGCGGATGAAGCATCGCCTTGGCCGCGCGTTCCCTGTGGCATGCTTACATATGTGCATGTTGAACCCGCTCCTTCGTCCCCGATGGTCTTGTTCCAGGTAATCGCTACCAAGATTACATCATTCGGGACCTCCCACTGAACGACATATCGATCCCCACTGCTCGAGCTCTTGAGCTTCAGCACCACAAGACGCACAAGGGTCTGCGGTGGACTGCCAAAATGTTCGTCAACATTTCGCTGCTCATCAGAGCCTCTCGAGCGCAACGAATTCGGCAGACCCTTCTCGGGCGATAGTACGATAACTGGAGGCAGGTTGCTGGCCCGGCCGGTATATGTGAAGGTATGTATGTACAATCATCGGAGTTGAGATGCAAGGGCCATGCGTTCTTCGAAGACGTCGCTACCGACAGTACTGTGCACACAGTATGAGGACTCAAGAGGTAAATCTGCCAGAGGACTGTCAATATCATTCAAATGGTTCTGCCACGGTTCGCAGACGGAAAACGACTCGCTCACCCAATAATGACTTAAAGCCATCGGACGGGCAAACACGGACAAGGAGGGCCTCATAGCCAGCGATCATGAGATAACAGTCGGGAAACAAAAGGCTTAAACCGCTCAGTGCAGCGCGGGCCTCCGGCTAGGCGACGATCGCCTTTGCTCCGCCGAATCTATCCGCAGGCTTTTGATATGTTTGCCTAGAGTCCATCTTTAGTGTGGCGACCGGCCAATCAAGGTCTACAAAACTCACCGGTCGAGCCCTAGCGACAGGCTGCGACAGGACACAATTGGGAGGCCGAGGGGACAGTAGGGAGGATTCGGAAGTGACAGAAGTTGCGCCCACCGACGCCAATCCACTGCCAGCATACTCAGCAACTCAGTCCGAAGGACGTGACCAAAGCTCATCCACACGTGCTCTAATCGGACTTGTATTCTCAGTAGACCGCTCTGATGGAATGCATGAAAAAGCCGCCGGCCGGTGATGAGTGCCACTGTGCCAGTGCCAGTGGGGCCCAGAGCCCAGCTGTCATCCAGGAATACCATTACTTAGGTAGCTCCCCTCGTCACTTCATGCTACGAACTAATACGAAAGCGACATGGGTGCCAGGTGAAGACATGCGCGGTTCGGTTCGTCACCCTGTACGCGGCCTCGTCCTTGTATTCTGCAGGGATGCATGTTGCGACCGGTCCTCCGCATCGTCTCCGATTTTCCTGTTCAAGGTGAGCGCTATCGAGGTCGAGTCAGCCGCTAGCCCTTTCAGAACATCATAAGTACAATAAATCATGGGACGCACGAGGTTGCTCAGGCACAGTGAATTATTCGCCGCCGTTTCGCCACTCGACTAAACCGTCGCGATAGTGTATACACCAATGCGATAAATAATACAATGGTCACGATACCGAGCGAGCGAGAAGCGATGTGGCGGCGTTGATACAGGAGGTGAACGGCGATGCACCTCGGAGAGGAGCGTTCTTCGTAGCTGATGAGTCTACAATACAAGACCTTGCTTCGTGTCTGCCGCACCGTTGTCGAAAGCCGTGCAGTATCTAATATCTGCCTCAGACGACTGCAGTGCCGGCGACGTGCGGAGATGGGACGAGGGTTGCCTCGTGCGACGATGCGGTGACGTATGCGAGGAGCCTGGACTTGGATCTCGCCTCCAAGAACTTCCAATGACGGGCGGCATTCGATGGGCGATCGGCAGCCATCGCAGAAGCTGCAGCAGAGGGACCACGCTGGGGATGCGGTGCTCCCTGGGAGCTCCAGGGCACGTTGTGTACCATCAGGTTCCGCCGTTGCGCCCTGACGAGCTTACGCATCGCCCGTCGGGTGTCGGCAGAGGTAACGGAGTACACTGTGAAGATGGTGGCCGATAAGGGGTTGGACAAGGTATACGGAGGGAGGCTGCTCTGCCGACGGTAGGAGGGGAGAGGATCCTCCAGCTCTGACGGAGCACGAGACGTGGAGGGGATCACTGGAAGGGGTGTGGCGCTGGTTAGGTGCGCCTGGTCGTCTTTGGTGGACGGGAGGCCTTTCGTTTCTTCGATAACGAGATGCTGGGGCTCAGAGGTCAACCTGTACGCGGTGTACGAGGAAGTCTCTAAGCTGGGAGGTGTATCTAACAGCATTCGCCTGTAAACCTATGGATCCTGGTGGAATCCTGGTAAGAAACTTACCGGGTTGTGCACGTTCAGCTGGCAGGGAGCTAAGTTCCCTCTGTCGTCGTGCAAGCTCCTCTCTTCTTTCGATACTCATGCTCTGTATGCGAGACGGTCTCGGTCAACAGGAATGACATCGACGAATAAAAGCTGAAGACGCACGGAAACCTGACATAGAAGATCTTTTATATCGTCGCAACAGATGGCAATGTCCTTCGACAGCCCTTTCCACCATTGCCTGATTTCTTGTCTCCACGTCTGGGCTGTGAATGCATCTTCTCGAAGGCGTCTAATCCTATTGCACACACTGGCGGGACTTTAGTGACTATCATCGTGTAACAATGAGAACCGAGAAGACTCACTTCACGACCGCTGTTTTAGAGGTAGCCATATATTCTTCATCATCATCAAAGAGCCCCTCTTCTTCAACCGACCGCAAGAAAGTTTCAGTTTCCCCGAGGGCGACATCAAAAGTACGGAGCCATTGTCGGGGGAGTCGGCTTTTCGCGGCCGCTGCGATGAGCTGAAACAGGCTCACAAGGCCGAGAACGCTAGCGACGACGCCCCAAATGTCGAAGCCGTTAGCCATGCTGGTGAGGTGTTATGCCTCCGCTGAGAGATGTCGTTCGAGGGATACGATAGACCGTGGGAGACGTGGTGCGCCAGGGGAGTGGGGGAATTGGAGGGACATGCTTGAAATGAAGTGAATTTAAATAACGAACGGCGCGGAGACAAGACGAGTGCACGTTGCACGACCGGTGCCAGCTCTGGGTGCCAGTCTGTGCGAGTGTGCGCCTGAAGCTGAGTCGCATGCATATGCTGACGCGGACGGTCGGAGAGTCGAACGCGCGCAAAAGGCGTGTCCAAGATCAGACTCAGATGGCGCGGTTGATGAGCGCCGGGACAGCCCTCGGCGCTACCACTGGCACTTCCGATTCCCAACCACTGGGCCAGAGTCCCCTTGTCCGCCGCGGTGTAGCCTTGAAATCCGCGCTCAGAGCCTCAGACCCATATTCCTTTCGTCCATGGGTACCTTACCCCGCTATGCTTATCTCAGCCCTGAAGGTGTACAGTTCGAGGCAGAGATCACTCGCCAAGGTGTCTACGACTTGTCTCCAGCTGAGGTCAATTGGCAGAAACGGCAACAGTTTCTGGACAGCAGGGGTTATAAACTGAGGCGTCGTTACCAACCCGGCTGGAAACCGTCATGGATTCACACGAACTTGAACCCCACATATTGCGAAGATTCAATCCTGCTTACCGTAAGTTGCCCTCCGCAATGCTTTCGTCGTAGGCTCCTGAATCTTACTTAGACATCGGCCGTAGACGTATAACGTTATCGATGCTGTTCAAACCACAAGCGGAGAGCGCGTCTCAATCAAGCGCACACCCAAGGGCGCGAAAGAAATAGACATCGCTCAGTTCCTGACATCCATCCATGCTGCCGACAACCACTGCGTTCCCGTTCTTGAGGTCCTGCAGGACCCGCTCGAGCCCCAGAGAGCTCTCATGGTTATGCCTTATTTGCGACCGTTCGGGGATCCGGATTTCGACGCGGTTGGGGAAATTGTGGACTTCGTTTCGCAGATGCTTGAGGTTTGTCCGAATTCCAACCTTGTTTCATGGTCGGTCTGACTTAGTGACTCGTAGGGACTCCATTTCCTTCACAGGAATCGTGTAGCGCATCGGTGTGTGTGCTTAGATGCAACGTCTACTTGATGACCCTTAATTTTCTATGTTTCAGCGACATAGCACCTCCGAATGTCATGATGGACGGGCGACCTCTCTATCCACATGGTCACCACCCCGTACGACGGAAATTTGCCGAAGACGCTATCTACGACGCCACTCCTCTATCCAGGCTCGAGCACCCAGTACGCTACTTCTACGTCGACTTCGGTATCTCCATTCGATTCCCAGAGGGGTCTCCTCCTCGCGCAACAGGCGTGATCGGCCGATGCAAGGAGGCCCCAGAGATGTCATACGATGTCCCATATGACGCCTACAAGGTCGACGTCTGGGCGCTCGGAAACCTCTTCCTGAAGGGGTTCTTACAGGTACGATTACTAGTGGTCTGTCACTCTCTTCTCTGAAGTCAATGCTCACGGGAGCCGCAGGTTTATCACGGTCTTGACTTCCTCCAGCCACTCGTGGATGTGATGCAACGGACGGATCCCGCGGCTAGGGTCAATGCACAGGACGCCATGACGATGTTCAACGACATACGCGCTACGCTGAACAGCCCGCTTCTCCGCTGGAGACTACGCTCGAGGACGGAGACGACTTCTGAGAGAGTGGTATATGATACCGTCGCCGTGGCTCGAGAAGGTCTCTACCACCTCAAGCGTCTTGTTACATGAATCTCACACTCCACGCTATGTAAGTGACCTTCTGCCGAGTTTGGTCGTTGATCTGGCTAACTTAGCCTGCAGCACGCACTTCGATGGTTTTGTTGTTGTCCGGTGTAAGATCTGTAACCTTAGCTTGGCCTGGTCCGGTCTCCGATTCGATTTGGTGCCTTGTGTCGTTCCACGGACGTTTTGATACCGCAAACGTGGCCCCAGTACTCCTCAAACCTCAAGTAACATGCTCTCACTTTCTTGTGTCGCTTCGAACATCCGTCCCTTTCCCCCTCCCACAACTTGCGCGACTTCATTCGTGTCTAGTTCTCGAATTGTGCACAGCACAGGCGGGATCGCACAAGATGTACGGTTGCGGGCCCGTCATCGCAACCAGCTGTCCTTCCATTGGTCCTTTCGGCACGACGCAACAAGTAGCCCAACAACATTAGCGGCAACACAGCCGCCGTAAACCACGGACAGTATTCCAACGATGAGGCGTCCAGTCCGGCACACACTACATACAAGATCGACACCATCAGGCCGATCCCCAACACCGCGCCACGCGCACCGTCGTCCACGGCCGCCCATAACCTGCGCGATGGCGGCCGATCAGGCCTCATGTCCGAAATCCTCGAGCTACGCTTCGAGCGCTCGCCGGGAACGGCTCGGGCTTCTCCCCTTCCTTCAGTCCTTGCTCAGCGTGCTTGCCCGCGCCCTTGCCATTCTTCAACTCGCTCATGCCTCCTGCGCTGGACACAGTGCATCAATGGAGGCGGTGGGAGCGGCCCAGGGTCAACTGGGCCCCCCGGTCTGCATGTGGTAGCCCAGCCTGAGTGGGCGCACGAAGCTCGGCCAGCTCAGGCCTTGAGCCGGCCAACTTTCGCATCCGCAGTGCTCTGCGAGTCGTCGGGGATGACGACTTCCTGAGCGGGTTCTGGGGTTCCAGAGTGAGGGTACCGTTGGCTTGCAACTCATGAGATCTGAGAGCGCATGCGCTCGGGCTCGGGAGTCGGCGACATCCAACGTTTTTGCAGGTCTCGTTGTGGCTGTACACCGGCGCACGCTTCCGCGGCTGGTCGACGTTGCGCGGGATCTTCAGCGCATTCTGTGGAGTTTCGGCGTGTTGGACGACGCTTTCACGAGGTGGCACTGTCCCCAAGAGGAATATCGGAGCTAGATCCACGGGGAAATTGCGAGCGGAGCCCGCCATCGGCTCTTGCAACATACTACGACGAGTGACCGCCACTTAGGTTGCAGATACGCCAGACTTCTCGTTTGTCCCGCTTGCACTCCACCGTTTTAGAAGTCATCCAGGACAGCGACCGCGAAGAGTGCTGAGCTCGGTGCGGGAGCTGCTGCCAACAGGGACACATCTGTCAGCTCGGAACGAATTGTGTGACCAGAGATAAACGCGACATTACGACGACGTGAGCACAAACAGGCCGGATGTTCCTGATCAGATTCGTCCTCTCGCACGAGGGACGGCAGGGGCCGCTCATCGGGTCCTAGAGGGCACGCAGGCGGAGGCCGGATGAGTGCGTTCGTGGAGGCTGTACATGGCCGCAGCGCCCGTCACGCATTGCGCACTAAACGTGAAGAAGAAGTGGGTGGAGGCCTCGGGCAGGTGCCACATCCCAGTGGCGACCCTCGGTGCGAGATCGAAGAACATCAGTGTTGCTTACAAGTTACTGAGCAACGTCTAAGGCATACACCTCGTTGGATCGAAGCTGTCTCCTACAGCCAGAACGGAGGGAGCACGGCGGGCCATTGGCCAATGAAATAGATGGCAACCAAGTGCCCGTCGAAGGCATACATCGTGTTATGATGTGAGGGCGGAGACCATACATGGATCAGCAGGGCTTGGGAATCGAATGCCAGCGGAGTTCAAGCCGGGATCCGGCCAGGATCCGCCACCAGTGGTGCATGAGAGGGAGCCTGCGTCTTGTGGGGCTCAAGCTCGGCAGGGCACCTGGATTTCATTGAGAAACATTCATGATCGGGGGCGATACGAGCGGGGGTTCATCCAACGATACGCAAGTGTCCGCCTGTTACGCGAGACCCCAATAATAACACAACCAGGTGGGCTACACGCAGAGATCTTGGAAGCGTATTCTGGGTCTAATTCCTAGGGCAAACGCCGTGAGACCGCATCCAGGAAAGTACTAGGACGCTTCAGATTGGCAAGGCTTACCGTACATCTCACCAGGTACGTGACTCCGCCACTGGCAACTGCAGCCGCGCACGAGCACTTACGGGCGGGTAGAATCTTCTGATAAACGGAAACAGTTAGGCTTGAGTTCTATCGACGATACTGTACATGCGAGTCCGACGGCACCAGGTGCAAGCAGGGGGGCGGGGCACCAACTACTCGTCTGGGCAACAACGTGTACGCAATGATTCCAAATACAATACAATGGTCGCCATGCAAGTCTGCAAGAGCATGCAAGTGCCATGGTTTCCTTAATAGCGAAGAGGGGGAGACAGATGGGCCGTTGGGCGTTGGAAAACGTTCTTGACACTTGTTGGAGGATTCCAGACATTGGGACGTCTGAACGGACAGCTCAACGTCTTGATACTGATACTGACCTTGCAGCCGCCAAAAGCTGCAAGGTCACCGAGAGGCCGGGAGGGGAGGCCCTCAAGCTTGTCCGCTGGAAGTGGCGTGCGGTGCCGTATCGATTATCGCCTCGTGCGAGAGGACGGCAATATACGAGCGGAGTGGGGCTCTGGACCTCTCCTCCAAGAGCTTCCAATGGCGTGCGTTGTTAGATGGGCGGTCGGCGGCTATGGCAGAAGCCGCAGCAGACTTTCCGTGCAGAACATGCGGTGCGCTATGGGGCTTCCACGGCACGTTGTGCACCATGAGCGTGCGCCGGTGCGCCTTGATGAGCTTGCGCGTCCGAGCCGAGTCTGCGGCGGTGCAGCGGGCGAGGAGTACAGTCGTGCGCATCACAGGGGTCTCCAGTGCGGAGATAGAGTCGCTGGAACAAGCTGGGGAGGCACGAGGGGGATACGGTGGGAAAAGGCTGCCTTGTTGGCAGTACGGAGGAAGGGTCTCCGCCGAGTCTGACCGAGTGGGGCGCTGAGGTGGCCCGTGAACACAACAATCGTCGGGCTTGGTGCCGTCGCCGTCGTACAGGTCGTTGTCAACTGACACTTCGGTTGCGATGGCACTGTCTTCACATCCGTCTATGTGAATGGCCTGGGGACGCTCCTGCTCGAACTGTTCTGGTGGAGTGGCGCAGTCGGGGCGGGAGTCCGTGGAGGGAGCCTCCTCCGCTGACCCACCATCGCACGCATCCCCACCAGGTCCAGGTTCTGTAGCAGGGGCTTGACTGGATCCATCGTCTGCGCGATATATGTGAGAAGTACAACACAACCAAGAGACGATGGCAAGCCTACCTAGGGTTGCGGACGCCATCCCGTCGCGGAGGGCGGCTTCGCGCTGCCGAGCTAAAGCCAGGCGAGCTTCAGTACTTGTAACCTGAAGAGCGTATCAACAAAACGTAGCCGCAGATCGGTCGATGCAGAAACCTGTATAAACGTACCGAGATCTCAGCTCTCAGCTCCTTCAACTCATTGTCGCACACGATGATCCGTTGAGAGAGACCCCGCCACCACTGTTTAAGCTCTTCTCTATATGTCTTCGCCTTGAAAGACTCTGTCCGAAGATTTTCCAAACGCTCACAGATGCTGTCGGCATCAGTTGAGATGGGTGAGATGGGAGCCAACGGACGGTGTACTCACTTGCAGATCTTTGTCTTAGTGTGGGTGACGTAGCAGCCGTTGTCATTAAACAGCCCCTCCTCGGCCACGGAGTCGAGGAGGTCTTCGGTGTCCTTGCGCGTCCGTTCGAAGAGAGAAATGCATTTGCTTGGGAGTCGACCATTGATGATGGTCAGGATGATCTGGATGGTACTGAGGACGCCAATGACACTGGCGATGACTCCCCATATGTCCATCCCGCTAGCCATGTTGAGAAAGCGGGAAAGAGCAGGAGAGGAAGCAGAGGACGAGAGGGGGGCAAGTTGGGTGAACGGTGACGGATCCGGAGATTGGGAGTAGAGGAATTGGCGAGGGAGGCTGGAGGGCGAACATGTCTTGTGTGATTATATACATACGTCGAGGGACACGCCTCAAATGATCCATGAGGCAGATTCCAGAGCGAGCCTGTATTTAGGTGGAAAGAGCACTGGTTTTCAATTTGACGACACAAGGTGTGGAGGGGCGTGTCTGAGGAGGTGTGAGATCTGAAAACCTAATTCGGTGACGTGGTTGACACCCGGCGCCTGATGGGCGCGTCCTTCTGGCGTCCCAGTTGAAGTTGAACGCGACCGTGACCTTGATCTGCTCCTGATCTGCTCTCATCCAGCAGATTCACTCTGGCACCCAACTGGCACCATCGCCTGCAGCGTGCTGCATATACCCATTCCACCCTGTGCTCGTCATTCTAATGAACCCTTTGCCTCGTTATGCTTACCTCACTCCCGACTCAAAGGACGGTCAGGCCGAGCTCACCCGCAGAGGAGTTTATGACCTGATCCCCTCCGAGCTTTTCTGGAAATCCCGACAACAGTTCCTCAACAGCAGAGGCTATGTTCTCAGACGTCGATACCTTCCAGACTGGCGTCCTTCTTGGGTGGGTACAAACCTTGACCCGACATACTGCGAGGACTCAATTCTGCTCAGCGTAAGTCCCTCGCCGTCATCCCGCATCTCGTCCTTCTGAGCTCCGCCTAAGACACGGATCCTAGAAATACAACGTCATCGACGCTACGGACGTCCACAATAGCCACCGCGTCTCCATCAAGCATACCCGCCGGGACACCCAAGAGATAGAGATCGGCCGATTTCTCGCTTCCATCCATGACAGCCGTAACCACACCGTCTCGCTGCTCGAAGTCATGGACGATACACAAGAACCGGGGACGTGCTTCCTCGTCATGCCCTATCTCCGCCCATTCAATGACCCCGACTTCGAGGCGGTTGGAGAGGTCGTAGACTTCGTCATACAGACCCTCGAGGTGTGTCTAGCTCGTATTCTTCGCATGTCCCTCTCATGAGACGGATATCTCAGGGCCTTGCATTCATGCATGAACATAGAGTCGCCCATCGGTGAGCATTTCCCCCTCATCTGCAATTCCACATTGTCCAATCATGCACGCTCAGGGACGTCGCCGCTGCAAATACCATGATGGATGGCAGAGCTCTTTATCCCAACGGCCATCATCCTGTCCGACGCAAGTTTTCCGAAGATGCTGTCTATGAGCTTACCCCCTTGTCGCGGCTCGAGCACCCAGTCCGCTATTTCTTCATCGACTTCGGCATTTCCGTCCGCTTTGCCGACGGAGCCCGCCCGGACGCGATCGGTATTAAAGGACGGTGTAAGGAGGCGCCAGAGATGTCATTCGACGTTCCATATGATGCTTTCAAAGTGGACGTGTTCGCACTGGGTACTCTATACCTGAAGGAGTTCATCGAGGTCGGTTCGCTTCATACTTTAGGTTTTCCATCTTCTCACCTTGTCCCAAGGTGTACCACGGTCTCGAGTTCCTTCAACCCCTCGTGGACGCCATGACGCAGCCGGACCCTGCCAAGCGCTTGACCGCCGTAGAATCCATGACGCTCCTCAACAGCATTCGGTCGCAGCAAACCAGCGTCTTCCTCCGCTGGAGACTACGGTCGCGGACGGAGACGACGTCGGAACGCGTCGTCTACGACACAGTTGCCGTCGCGCGGGAAGGACTGTATCACCTCAAGCGCCTTGTTGCATAGACGCAGATCATCGTGTGCGTGTTTTCAACACGTTCGATCGACGCAGTCGCAAAGCTGACGAATACCCCTAGCCTTTGCTTTCGCTTCGCTTTCTGGTGTTTAGTCTACGCTATGAGAATCGTTGACACGGCCCCGGAAGCTGGCTTCGCCGAGCCGGACGTCGAGGCCCCTACTTCCGCCTCAGGCGTCGTCTCGGATCCGAGGGTCAGGGATGGGTCAGTTGTATTGCTTTTGTACGCACTGTTTGTATCCATCTACTGTACTGCGAGTAAGTGTCTGGCTACCTTTCCCTCCTTAACCCCACGTTCACTTGCTCCGCGCTCCAGCCATCTCTCAATCTGTATCGGCCACGGAGGACAAGTTCTTTTTAACCATAATGTAGGGAAATCTGGATCTGGTGCACGCATCGCTGTAGTCTATATGTATTGGAATAGAATTCCTATCGATTCAAACCATCCGTCGTCATCATCCCATTAGTCTTAAACTGGTCATCGTCTTGCATATAATGAACAACGGC
>VJXU01003489.1:0-10697 GCA_008694245.1 Ganoderma sp. BRIUMSc | reverse complement strand
GCGAGCTTCCTCGGCTCCCCGCGCTCCGTGTCGCCCTCGAACGGGTTCACCAAGCTCTTCACCCAGCCCACCAAATGGTTCAACCGCTCGACGTCCGGCTCGGGCGGGCGCAGCTCCATCTCCAGCGAGCCGCGCTCCAGCACGAGCTCCTCGCGCAAGCACAAGATCTCGCACCCGACCGACCCCCGCCCGATCATGGACAACCTCGCGCTCTCGCCTAATCGCGGTGCCGCGCTGGGCATGCATTCCGCCAGTCGGTGAGTGTCCAGACCGTCTCTTCGCATTGTTTTTGCGGCTTCTTTTCGCGGGGGCATGCGAGCGGGT
This sequence comes from Ganoderma sp. BRIUMSc, assembly GCA_008694245.1. Taxonomy (NCBI): domain Eukaryota; kingdom Fungi; phylum Basidiomycota; class Agaricomycetes; order Polyporales; family Polyporaceae; genus Ganoderma; species Ganoderma sp. BRIUMSc. Next base: position 10,373 of record VJXU01003489.1, on the reverse strand, counting down.
CTGCGATTGAGCGGACCGGTGCTTCTGGGCCCCAGAGCAGAACGTTCCGCGATTGGTTCCCGGACTTCCTGGATTCCCCGTGGTCCCTGGCGCGGTGCCGTTGCTGGTGAGCACCGTGATCATCCGCCTCGAACGTCGCACGCAGACATGCGCTCCGCGTGAGGTCGTCCGCCGTAGGGGATGCGGCGTGCTTGTGAGACATCCATCACCGGTCGTGCAACGGGCGCATCTGCCAGGCTATTCGCCCACCCTGGACGGCTCGGTAGCAGGAGCCCCATTTGCAATGCACTTTCACTGCCTACGAGATGAGGCCCACTCCTGCCACCGTCATTCCTCGTCGTGATGTGCGGGACGTTTGAGCGGCGGGTTTGGAGGATTGATATGCCTGTGCGGGACCGCACAACTATCTGCCACCCATGTCTGTGTCAGCGTCGACGGCTCATGCCGTTATTGTGGGGATGCTTCGATTTTTTCCAGGGCGGAGATACAAGGAGTGGAGCTGGAAGGTCGGGAACAAGGACCATGAGAACGGCGCTCGGTTGGATGGACAAATGCTCTGTTGACCGTTATGACGACACTAAATGTTCCTGTCCCTGTCTGCCTTGGATGCGCGCTGGAGGACCACATCTGTTACAGGTTCTTGTATCATTCCGGGTAATGGGGAGAGTTCCCTGGAACCACAGGCATTTCCTTCATCCACTCACAGGGCATTCACTCCAGCCTTCTCCTTAACAGCGTCTGAGTGGTTAGGATGCACTGTGCATAGTTTCCGTGACGAATGTAGTTCCGAACTTGTCATTGTACCGGAATCGTGCAGTGCGCGGTTTCAGAACTATGATCTCGGTTCTTCCGCTTGCTCCGTATACTCTGCGACTTGCGGCCGTCTTTTCTGTCTTGGAATTTGCCCAATTCAATTGAGATTAGCAGCGGCTTACATATTTGTACAGCTCGGTAGTCGATTTGTCCCTGGCCCGATCAACAACAGGGATGCCCGACTCAAGGCCGCAAGCAAACCGGGCGCCATCCTCGCCAGGCCGGTCCATGTCCCCGGCCAACGGCAGTTATGGAGACCTGCGGAATCTGTCGCGTCGGCCTTGGTCAAAATCTGCAGATGACCTCAGCAAGATATCCACGAACGGCTCGACGCCGACGCTCACTCCCATCGACACGAGCCTCCACCAGAAAATCAAGACATACCGTAGCGACAGCGTGGGCAGCAGCGCTGCCGCGTCGTCCCCGATACCCTCACCATCCACGGCCTCGTTCAAAATGAAATACCCGTTCCCTGTTGTCGCCGCCGAGCTCTCTACGTCCCCACCCAAGAATGCACGCCTCGCGCCCCTCCCCCCGTCAAACCACAGCTCGCCTATATCACCACCGCTCACGCCCTCGTCGTCTGCCTCGACAGCGACGTCTCACGTCCACTCGCGTTCGCACTCGTTCACGCCCCGGCTGCCCTCCAAGCTCTCCACGCCGAAGGTGTCGGGCCTCATGCCTCCCAGCCCAAAGCGCAAGGGGTCCGCGTCGTCCGAGCGGGGCGACCCGGACCGCGACAAGGGCTCCATGGGGAGCGGCGCGTCCGGTCGCTCGCCCTTTCCGTTCGGCTTTGGGGGCGGGAGTACACCAAAAATTGTGCCTCCCCCACTGGCCCTGTCCAGTGACGGCTCTCACAGCAGCCAGGGCCAACCATCGTCACCCACACTTCTTGCGCCGCCGCCGTTAATCGTCGAGCCGAGCACAGGAGACGGAGACGCGAGCAAACGCTCGTCGCAGATGGTGCACCAGTCCGGGTTCATCAACCGGATGAGCGACTTCTCCCCGGAGATGCTCGGGAGCCGCGCACACCACGCGTACATGACGGGCCAGTCGCAGGCGGTGCTCGCGAAGGGGTGGAAGCCGTTCAAGCTCGTGCTCAAGGGCTCGAAGCTGCACTTCTACAAACCTCCGAGCGACCGGGCGGCTGGCATCCGCGAGCTGTTCCCCACAGAGCTTGTTGCGGACATCCCGGATGCGGAGGAGGATCCCGATATGAGCATGAGCGTCGACATGCAAGACTCCGAGATCGACATAGGCGGCCGCGGTGGCGGCGGGAAGGGTAAGGAGCGGGATGAGTTGAGGCGACGGAGGGCGTACTGGGGCCGCGGTACGCACCCGGCGCTCGTCATTGTGGACGGGGAGGTGCAGAGGGGTTCGACGGAGGCCGTCGTGCACGAAGCGGTGTTTGCGACAACTTTTGTTGTACCGAGCCCCGACGGCTCCGGTCCCGGATCGGATTCGGTGGTGAGATACAAGCTGGAGTGGCGCGATTTCGCGTCGGGGATTGTGCTCTGCCTGCCGACGCTGGTGGGGCGTGCCGCGTTTGAAACGGAATTTTGCAGGTGTTGTACGAACCTTCTCGGCAGAGCCGAAGAGGATGTCAAGGAGGAAGAGCTGGAGCGCGTGCGGTGGCTCGCATCCAAGTACCTCGAATACCACCGGTCGCCTGCGAACCAGGAGGCTTGGGATTCGTGGTGCAAGGACACGATCCCGGGTACCTCTCCGAGCGCTTCTCCCGTCCCTAATTCGGACTCGCCTTCCTTGTCGACAGAACCATCCCAAGCCTCTTCAACTGGCGTCGGTGCCGATGTACCCGCAAGACCGAGCGACAGCAAGATGCGGTCCATCATCGAGGCGCTCGGCGAGACGAACTTGCAGCCCGCCCCTCCGCCACCTTCGTCCCTGTCGCCGAAGTCGCTGCGCAAGGCCCTAGAAGACGAAGGGCTCTCTCGCGACGTGCTTCTTAACCTTGACCCTGCCCTTGTCGCACGCTCGCTCTTCCTCCGCCAGCGGCCGGAGTTACAGAAGATCCCTGCTAACTTTACCGCCGATTATGTACTCTCCGTTGGGTCTCCAGAGCCGGGGGCTCCTTCACCGTTGAGACCGTTCCTCGGGAGCGACGAGCAGCCACACTGGCTCACGAGGATTGTTCTTATCCAAGTCCTCGTCCCGGAGCCCGCCGGTGCCGCATCCTCGAACGATGTCAACGGGCGACACGCCCCCACCTCCCGCGCCCACTCGCGCTCGGAGGTTATCTCCGCCTGGGCCAGGGTTGGGGAGGCTTCGAGAAGAGCTGGAGACGACTGCTCATGGCGTGCCATCATGGCGGCGTTGTGTTCTCGGCCTATAGCCCGCTTGGACAAAGTATGGAAGCGAGTAGACCCTGAAGCCCTGTCCGCCGTGCAGGTTTGGGCGCACATCGTCGTGCGACGCGACCAGCCACCGGACGATCTCACAGGGCCCCTGGTCTATCCATGGGCGGGCGATGCCGGACGCGACGTCCGTGAAGCGTTGGAGAAGGCGAGGTGCGGGGAAGGAGAAGAGTGGGCAGTAGGCTGTTTGCGGAGTGTGCGGGAGAGGTTCGATGAGCTACGGACTACGTTTGCGTCGTGTACCCAACGCTGCGAGGCGGATGCAGCTGTGTCCGTGTCTGAAGCCCCTGCGGTCGACGTGCTCGTACAGCACTGGAACACCCTGACCAATGACACAGAAAGCCGGGGGTTAGCGTCCAAGTTCTTAAGGTCAGGGTCTCGATTTGTCGCACCGTGGGTATACCCCTCTCACGCCCACGCTTCCAACAGGATCGAACAGTTCATGTCGCTCTCCAATGCGGCCGAGCCACGGAGACGAGGTCTCTTCGAGCCCTATTTCTGGTCCCGGATATCGCAGCAGCTTTCGGCGCACCCACTCGCAGCGCTGCTTTTCCCCGACGCCCTGCCTACGGTCTGCTTCATCAATCGCGCGCAGATTGTCCGGGGTCGGCTCGAGAGCAACCCTTCCCTCCATGCTCCCTTCAGCGCGCAAGACATCCGCAGTCTACGTCTCTTGGCCGACGGCGACAGGACCCTCCGCGGAGACCGCCCAAAGCTTACCGGGCTCGATCTCGGCGGGACCACGATCCCCGTGTACAACGGAGAGCTGCTTCTTCTTGTCCAGCCTGGAGGCGAGCCTGTGGTCAGCTCCCGACCGACGTCCCGCGCACCTTCACGGCCCCCGAGCAGGTCTACCTGTGATTCCCCCATGATGGGCCGAAACCCCTCCATCCGCGTAACCCCGAGTTCCTCGCATGGCCACGGAACGGCGGAGCGGAAGTCCAGCTTGGTGCGTCGGAACTCCTTACCTTCGCTTTCCCAGAGAACCAGCCTGGTCGTCTCGGAGGTTACGTCGGAGAGACCGCTCCGCGTTGTTGTGCAAGCAGGCACGCTTGAACGTCTTGTTGACGTCCTCGTCCATGGACTCCAAGGCGTTTCTGTGTCGGTCGCCGACGACAATGGGGAGATGCCGCTCACGGATCGGAAGACGAGGGAAGTGAAGGTGGACATGGACGATTTCTCCCAGGTGTGGTGGAGCGTGTTTAGGAGTTTCGTATCGACGCAGGTGCTATTTGAGGTGAGTCGGGCTTCGGACGACGGCTTCGGCATCTTACATACGCCACTGCCCTGAACAGCTTCTTCGGAAACGGTATGTCGGCGCCCAACAACCAGGTCGAGCCCTGACGCCAGACGAGATCTCTCACGTCGTGCGCCTTCGACTGGAGGTCTTGGATACCTTGAACGAATGGATCAACCAGGGCGGGGGGGCCCAGGACGCACTGGACGACGGCGCTTTATATGAAGCAATATTGGCGTTCCTGACTCAACCGACGGAATGGAGACTGTCAGAGCCCTCCGAGTCAGAGGCAAGTGGAAGTCAAGCAACCAAGGCGCTTGAGGCGTCACGGACAGCTCTCCTCACTTCTTTCCGGTCGCAAACTCTGCGACCTGTTCCACGAACACCAGCCGCCCCCGAGCCGACCAATGACGGTGCCTCCATTCAAAGCTATACCTCCGAGCTCCCCGACCTCGATCAGGTGGGTGCTGAGGAACTTGTCAACAGTCTCAATGCCATGGCTTCCGCGACATTCCGCAACGTGACGCCGGAGGTGAGCGACAAGACAACGTATTGTTCCTGCGTCCATCCGTTGACCTGACGCCTTCCAAGGACCTCTTTATTATTGCAGACCTCTTCGAGCTGCAATCGGCGGATAGAACTGGTTGGTACCTGAATCGTGATCCCAGCTCAATCGCCGATGAAGTGGAGATTCAGTCAATGAGCTCTTACATGCTCGAAGTCGAGCCGTCACCACTCATCTCGGAACTAGCACAAGACAGCTTATACCGCCTGTTACCGCCTTCTGTTCGCAGCTGCATTCGGGCCTTCGGTATCCTCCGGAAATGGCTGATGTCGAAGATCGTTGCCTCAAACCTAGGCATTTGGGCGCGCCAGCAAAGGATGGAACTCATGTTACGAGCTATCGAGGTAGCGCGTCTCCGCAACTCCGACAGTGAGGGGACGGAGGTGCCTCTTTCCGAACGCCCCTGCGTCCGTTCATTCGTCGAAGCAATCATCACGTCTGTCGTGCTCAGCGTCGAAAGTCGGACATATCAGCGTGCATGGCTCGGAGTGGCTATCACTCGTGGAACCGGCTGCGATACGCTTGCTGCGTACTTCGCTCGGCCCGCAGTCACCTCCATGTCGACCAGAGGCACGTTAACAGCCGATATTGGCTGGCTCATGGAGAGAATTCTGGAGATTATCAGCCTACCGGACGTGCTCGAGTCGTCTCCCGCGGAGAAGACCGTCCTCGTGAACTTCGAGAAGCGACGGTGGGTATGCAGTGTACAGTCGCCGGTCGAGCATATCCTGACAACTTCCCTTCAGGTCGCTGCAATCGCTCTTGGCAAACGCTTCCGGCACTGTTTCTACCCGGAAACAGCGGCGGCGCGAGGCTGATCGTCGCGAGTTCGAACGGCTAAACGCGATCGAGAAGGAGGTCGCCACCCTCCACTTCGACCTCCGCGCAATCCGCGAAGACGCACACCGCGAGGCCATGCAAGCGAGCGTGTCCAACAGCAAGCGTGGCCACCGTCCATTCCAGCAACTCGTCGCCCAGCAGCAGGAGAAGAACCGCCGCGACCGACTGATGCGCGATCGCCTCAGCAAGGAGAAGCGGCAGGAGCAACAGCGGCACGACAGGCGCGAGGAGCAGCTCAACAGGGCTATGAACCAGCGGCGGCAGAACCCGGTCATGCCGAAACAGCATCGGAACAAGAAGAGCATGTCGTCCGCGTTCTTCCAGCTGATGCGCCCGATCTCGAGCGCGTTCACGTCGGACAGCACGCCCGGCAGCAGTCCGTCGAGGCGGACGCCGGCCGAACTCGACTTCGTACCGTCGCACAAGCCGTCGCAGGTGCTGAGCGTCGTCAACGCGCACGTCGCGCACTTCGTCAACAACGAGCGCTCGTTCGTGTTCCAGCTCGACGCCGAGGACGGGGGCCACTACCTCCTGCAGGCTGCAAGCCGGCAGGAGATGAAGAGGTGGATCGAGACGATCGAACGCGTGTCGAAGATGACGGCAAAGCGCAGGCTGACGTACCTGGGCGGGAGCGTCAAGCTGCAGATGACAGACGACCTCTTGGCGAGGCCGGCCGTCGCCACGCGCGACCCTGTAGCCGGTAAGTGGTCCCTCCGCAGCCGCTTGACTGCGCGAGCTCTCTGCTCCTTCCACCACCATGGCGAGCTACATTGACACGTTGATGATGTCGACAGTGTTCGGTGTCGAGCTCGAGTTCTTGCTCCAACGAGAGGCTACCAGTGGCGATGTCCAGCCTGGCGCGATCCCTTCGGTCGTCGAGCGACTTATTTGCGAGGTCGAATCCCGTGGCCTGATGGAAGTCGGCATTTGTACGTAGTTTTCTTTTCGCGTTCATGGATGGTTGTCAAGACCCTAACAAACCCTTGATAGACCGCATTGCCGGCGCCCATTCAGAGGTGAACGCTCTGAGGGATGCTTTGAATCGAGGTTCGTGCCAGTCGTACCTGCTGTGTCGTGGACTTACCCTGACCGAATCCCTCACGCAGGAGAGTGGCCAATATCTGAGATCACCGATATTCACGCTGTTTGCGACTTGATCAAGTCTTGGTTCCGTGTGCTGCCCGGTGGTTTGTTCCCCCCGGAGCTCTACGGCCGAATCCTAGGCGTTTCGGGTGAGTATTGTCCAAGGGTGTTTGTGAACGCACCGTGCTGGAGCTGACGACTCTCGCAGGACGTGAGGACGTGGACTTCGAGACAAAGGTGTCCAATGTCCGGGACATCGTGCACGCGCTGCCTACTGCGAACTTCGACATCCTGAAGCGTATCATCGAGCATCTAGAGAAGTACGTCTTTTCCGTCCGACTTCTTCCGCTTCGCCGCACACGCGAGCTGACGATCCCATTTAGGGTCACCGACTACGAGGATAGCAACCAGATGACGGCCGAGTCTCTCTCAACCGTATTTGCACCGAACCTGCTGCGTTCCACGAACAGCGACGTGGGCAACTTTTTCAGCAACATGGCTGCCTGCCATCGTGTCACGAAGATCCTCATCTCCCACGTGCGTGCCACTTCCGCCCTTCTTGGCCCCCCTTGAAACGCGAAACGTGCTGACACTGAGTCCGTCTATGCAGTTCCACAGCATCTTTGACAGCGATGCAGAGCGCGAACAAGAAGCGGAGGTGGAGATGGAGGAGCCGGAGGAGATGGAACTCGAGGAGCCGATCCCGGAAGAAGACGAAGAGGACGATGAGGAGCTCTTCCGGGAAGCGGACATGCCCAAGCTGTCCTCCGAGCCGCCCGTCCTAAGCATCAACTTCAGCCCCGCCTCACTTACCTTTAATATCCCCTAGCGCGACCCCGGTCGCCGTGCATCCCATCCCTAGTATGCCCCCATTCGCTCATCCCTTGCTCCATTACATGGCCTTCTCTCTCGCATGCGCTTGGACAGATATCCCCATTCGTTGTGTCTCGCTCATTCGTTTACATGTGCCCCAACCAGGTAGCGTACAGCTTCGGCAGTATCAGTAGGTATCACTCAACTAGGTGGTTTCTAATACCCTTCTGCTTCCCATCTCATCGTCTACCCACCCAGCACCCATCGGACAGGACCTAGTAGTAGTGTTACGTACGCATGTGTGTTATTTTATACCAATGTTCTCTTAGTTTTCTTGCATCTTGCTCTCCCTCTCTCTCTCTTCTTCAATCTGTATGCGGTGTTGTCTCCATTTCTGTCGCATCCGTGCGCCCTCTTTTTTGGCTGGCAGTGTGGTGGGTTGCAATTGCGCAGTGCCTCGCGGCTGCCTTCCATTGCAATGTCTCAACATCAACGGCAAACGGCAACGCCCAAGCCGCGTCACGGGAAGGGTCGCAAGGGTCTACCCTTGTTTACGCGGCGGTCCGAACGGTAAGATGGACCACCGCGTCAGAGCGGAAGGCGTAGGCCTATGATGCCAACCCTCCTCGTGGGGTCTGCCCTGGTCTGCCGTGCTTTCGTGGCCACACTAAACCCCCCAAAAAGAGCATCGGATGCACATCCTCGACTCATTGTCACTTGGCTTTACGTGAGTGGCCGAGGAATGCGACTGCCACGTTTATGATGCCTCACACGGATTCTAACTCGTGTGTGCCCGAAAACTTCAGGCGCGAGACGTAATGCATACCACATCGCGCGCGCAGATCGTTTCTCATCCAGCGCGCCGCCGTAGGATACGGAGGGAACGCCTGGACAATTGGAGAAAGCTTGATTACGACGCGATAGCGACGCCGATAGACTCACAAGCTGTTTTGGGCGGAAGAGTTTCCGAAACGATGATCACTGGCCAAGTTCGGAACTTAGCGCACGGATGGTTAAACCCGCGACGGAGTGTCCAACAACCCTAGCTCGCCGCGTGGACCCAGCACTGTAGATGGCGTGTGTTCCTCGCGCGTGCAGTAGTGTGATCCTTGCGAAAACAGTCTGGGGCACGTAAGATCCTTTGAGGGGCCGGGGAAGGCCTCAAACGGGCTCCTGCAGGCGTTGCCTGGGATGCCACGGAGGTTACACGAAGGCACCCCGGAAGTTGTGTGGATGCTCAGAATTCGGAAACGTTCTGACACTGTTCTGACGCACCCTATGGCCGTGCTCCACCTGGGCCTCCGTCAGCCAGTCGTCAGAGGGGCCCAAGCCTTCCGGAAGGTGTGGCCGCCCTTACTCACCTTGATTGGGAGGGACGCACATCGTGCGGCTTGATGCCGTGGCCGGCCACTGCTCGTTCGGTGCTAGTACCGGGCACGATAAAGAAATTCGAGACGCGTTGTGGCACGATGTCGCCTGCAAAGCACGATCGTCCGCCGACGACGTTATCGATGCTGATTTGGGGGACCAGGAAGATGCTTGCAGACTTGGCCGGTCGTATCCCGTTGAGACAGCCACCCCTTCCGCGACGACTGACGTGCATTCGTAGGCCCGTCGAACTCGACCTACAAGCCATACAAGTAGAAGCTACGGTGGCTAAAGTAGAGACGTAAACAGCCGTCGGGGAGAAGGGGCAGGACGGGGACGGGAGAGGCTGTTGATTGGGGAGAATGGAGGCGGGGCGCCGGGCGAGTGATGCCGCTGCGTGCGGCAAAATCATTCGCTGTCTCCCCCCACGTTGTGCCTCGCGTCCCTGGCGTATATAAACCCCCTCGCATCGTCGTCTGAACCCCGTCCACTCATCGCTGCAACAGTCACATCTGCCCCCCTCGGTGCATGTTCTCCAACCAGCTTGGGAGCCCCCACAATCGCCACAGAGGTTGCAAACACACCTGCGGCGACGGTCTAAATCTTCACCATTAACACCCTCCCGTCCCCCATCGTCCAATCTACTCTAACTCATCGCCATGTCTACCGGCGCGAACACTCCTGAGTCCCAGCTGGAGTCCGTGCTCCCTGTCCACCCCACCGCCGTTCGTCGGGCAAGCCCCATCGTTGTCCAGTCCGAGCACACCTCGTACACGAACGACTTCATCATCTCCAAGTTCACAAACCGCGGTGCAGATGTCACCCTCGTCGAGGGCCAGTACATCGTCACTCCCACCGCCAAGCCATTCGAGTTCCAGACGGCTCGCAAGGTCTCTAAGACCGGGTGAGTATTCATTTCGGCTTATCGCCTTCAGCCCCCTTCGCCTCCATGCGCTCTCTCCCAGTCCTTGTACATCTTGCTGATTCCGCCTTTGCAGCCTGATGATGGTCGGCTGGGGCGGCAACAACGGCTCCACGCTGTCCGCGACCATCCTCGCCAACCGACACAACATCGTCTGGCACACCAAGTCGGGCGTCCAGCAGCCCAACTACATCGGCTCGCTCCTTCGCGCGTCCACCGTCCGCCTCGGCGCGGACCCCGCGACTGGCAAGGACGTCCACATCCCCATCTCCGACGTCCTGCCCATGGTCCACCCCAACGATCTCGTCCTCGGCGGGTGGGACATCTCCGGTGCGCGCATGGACGACGCCATGAAGC
>VJXU01003488.1:0-16872 GCA_008694245.1 Ganoderma sp. BRIUMSc | reverse complement strand
GGGTTCGGAGGCCGCGGAGAGAAGGGGGTGCGTGTGTAGATGGAGGTGTGTGGTGGGTAGGGATGGGGAGGGGAAAGGTACGCGCGCGAGGGGCAGGGACAGAAGGGCGGCAAGCCGGCGGCAACGTAGCAAGGGGGAACAGGAAGGGAATGGAGGGGGGATCACGCGGGCGGCGTTGCGGTGGGGAGATGGGAAGGGGGGAGGGGAGGGAAAGGATAGGAAGCAGGTGGTCAGCGGTGCCGCACGCGCGGGTCCGAGACGGAGCTGCCGGGACGTACCAAGTAGCCGTTGGACGCCAAGACACCGGCCTGCGCGCAAGAACGGGACAATCACGCGCGTCAGCGTGCGGAGTCGAAATAGCATATAAACTTGGGACTGACCAAGCCGGCGATGCGCAACGCGCCGTGCAGGGCTTCGTTGCTGACCTTGCGCTTCTTCTCCTCGATCTGGGCGTGCTGTGGGAGGAGCGTCTCCGACGTGCCTGTGCGCGTCACGTCGTTGACTTCTCGGATCCCGAAGTCCTCGAGCGCGTTTTGCAGGATAATCCACATGATGTGGTAAGTGGCGTCGCTCGCGCCTGCGGTCGTGGGGGCGTCAGCGGTCACCGCCGACCTCGCTGGGCTGGGGAAAGAAGGCAGGGATGACACGCACATGCTGTAACGGCGCTGACAAAGTCCCATTCCGCCTCAAAGTTGCTGGGAACACCGACGTGCTGGAGGTGCTCCTCGCGCCAATCGCTCAGCATGCTCATGAACCCGTTCAGGACATCCAGTGGAATCCCGTCGGACTCGGTTGCGGGCCGCCATAATTGACGGGACATCTGCCGCGCAATCCGTGCCAGAGCATGCGCGGCACGGTAGTACCCCTGGTCAACACCAAGCGGGTCTCTTGTCAGCAACAGGGAGAACGGGTGCGAGTCCTGGTCGTGAGTAGATCTTACCAAGAACTGGACGACAAGTGCGCAAATTTTTCAGTACGGGGAGACGATGATTGGTGCAAGATTTGGACGTGCCTCTAGCTGTTCCCTGGGAGACGGTTGCGGCGCATGGGATTCGATTATGTCGGGGGGTACTGGGCCGACGGTGTAGAAGTCGATGTCGTAGTCATCGTCATCCCTGCGGACGAAAAAAAAAAGGGTGAGTGTTTATGTCACCATTCAACGGCACCGAGCTGACGAATGCGGCAGGCACGTACAGCATCGGTTTCCGCCGGTAATACACGCTGCGATAAGCATCCGCCAGGCATGCCATCCACCATGCGAAGATCATCGTTCCCCGAGCCTCGGGGTCCTGTATGTTCGACATGACGGATTTGTGGTTGATCTGGCAACGACGACGAGACCGTCAACGCCAGATCCCGGCACAGGAACGGTTGGCACCCTGACCTGCAAGTCCAGCAGCAACCGTATCGCAGACCCGAGCCAGAACCCGTGGAATCCTGGGATATGGTGAGACCGAGCTGTCAAGCGACGAGAAAAACACAACATACCTGCATTGTCCTCCACGCTCTCTGCATGTCCGACTCATCATTACAGATAGGATAGGGCAACGGCTCGGACCCGAACTCACGGCTCTGCAGGGGCTCTATCAACAGCGCTATGACGACGTGGTCCGCGCTGGGCACCCTGTGTACCTTCATGTCTTCGGCCAGGTCCCTTGCGCGGTTGATGAGCACCTTCGCGAACACGCTCTGGTTCCTGTTCTGGTGCCGGTCCGCGACGAAGAGCGGATGTTCGGAGAATTTCGCTCCCCAAGCAACGACCACGGCCACCAGACTGCCCGGGCCACGTCATTTGGCCATCCAAATCCCGAGAACAATCGGTGGCACTCACGCAGGGTGAACGGGTTTCTGCTGGGGTCCGCCATGAGGGGGGCTGTTGCTGTTGCGGCCGCGGTACCCTGCACCACCTTGTGGGGTTCCATCATTTGTCACCTGCGGCTGCGAGCCGGTGGCATAGAGGCTGTAATGCAGCCGCGACCGGAACTGCGCGGGGTTCAAAAGCGGGAGCCGGGAGTGCACGATCTGGAAGAAGACCTCCACGAGGTCGAGTGCAAATCTGCGTGTGACGCGTCAGCCCACTAGCCAGCACTGCACACTGGGGATACGTAGGTGATCATCGACAGGGAGGGAGATCCGCCCGAGATTGTGGGTATTAAATCTCATCGTCCCGAGCGAGCGCTCTATGGGCGGTGAAGAGATGGATAGACGGAACTGGGGGACGTACTCTATGCGGAAGTTATCCTCTGCCAGGCGATAACCCAAGGGGCCCCATTCGTTGTACGCTGCCGGATTCTGAGCGGAAGCTCGAGAGCCATTCAGGTGGGCGCTATGCGTTAAAGTTATGGGGAGATCAGAGCGATAGAAGACGGGTGACAGGGAACCTGGTGTAAGCACCAACCTTGCTGGTTCCGGCGGCGAGAATATGTATGCCAGCAAGTCGCGTGTCTGCGTATCTTGTGTAATAGGGTGAGCCCGAGGGAACGGGCCGGCGTGTATGGGCAATTGGCTTCCCAGTGGTTGATACGGCTGGGAGGCCCCTGAAACCATGTGTTCTACGGGACCGCTGATTAACCGGTCATTGGATCAGCATTGCGTTCAAAGTGGGACAGGACACCCGGGAAACCGCGCATTGACGGCGAGACGGGTGCATCCTCCGGTGGCTCGGGGTGCGTCGTTCCCAAGCTGTGATGCTTAACAGTTCCCATGTGGTGCGATCTCCTGTTTCCGAAACGCGTCGAAGGGGTACAGAAGGGGGAAGCGCAGCAAACCTTCATGCGCCACGGGGCCGAGGCCGGGACCGGGACAGGGAGGGAGCGGAAGAGGAAGGAAACTTACAGACGGGAGCTGGATGGTTGCGAGCTGCCGTAAGGTGAGTAAGGGCGGTATCCTGATCGGTAATGACACGCCCACCTTGCGCTGCTGGTGGACAACGTTCGTGGCCTCTTGGCGGCCGCAGCATTGCGTTTCTTCTCAGTGGTCGCCTGCTGAATGTGATGGCTTGACACGGACGCATGAGGTGGATTCACACAGAACAAGGGCCAGCGTGGGACGTACGTGCAGGGGTAGTTCTTGGACAGACAGTGCTATCGCGGGGGACGCGGTGAGGGGCGTGCGTCGAGGGAGGGGCAGATAGGGAGGGGGGCGGCCTTACCTGACACTGTTCACGGCACTCGGTTGAGCGGGATGGAGGGGGATGGGGAGGTGGGATGGGCGTACCTTGTCCTGGCCGGGTAGCTGATTGCATTTCACCTTCCGGGCTCTGTCAAAGTAACGCGTCGGTCCACGAATAGGTGGGCCTCAGGACGCGGGGGACGGACCTGCAGGCATCGCAGGCGGTGTTCTGTTTTCTGGGAGGCGGCAAGGTCTTTGCGAGCTCGTGAATCTGGTTCTGCATGGAGGGGGAGGAGAAATTGAAGGCTGTTGTGGGGGAGGGGGGCGATCGACAGGGTTCGATGAGGTTGTGTGTATGAGCGGGGCGCGGAGACAAGACGGGGGACGCACACTGGGAGGAAGAACCTGAGCCCTCTTGGGGGTCTGGGCGGTCCATGGGGCAGATAGCGGGAGAGGGGAGGAGGGCAGGTGTCAGCAGACGAGCAAGGGCTCCGTTTACTGGAATGAGACGAGTCTCGGAGTCGCACCGTCTCACATCCAATTCCCTCCGCTTCTTACATAGCGCCCCCTAGACGCCCATCCCGCGCAGCCACCTCGGCACCGAAAACAACCACCCTCCGGTCACACACAGTCACCCCCCGCCTCTCCCGCCGGGTCACACCCAGTCACGCTAATTTTCGGCGACGCATTTGGCGCCCGTGCACGTCGCAGCTGCCACCGTCATCAGAGCACTCGGACCGCCTCCGCCCTCCCGCCCAAAAGCACAAGCACACATCTCGCGAGCACCATGGTCAAGGTCGAGATCGTCGAAGAGAAGGAGCAGGACTCCCGCTCCCCCTACTCCTCCCCCGCCTCCTCGCGCACGTCCTCGTCCGTCTCCCTCTCGTCCGTCGGCTCAGAGCTCGACGGCGAGGAGTCCTTCTACGAGCGCATCGTCGCCCTCGCCGACATCATCCCGCCCACCACGCGCCAGAGCATCTCCTCCAAGCTCGGCAGCACCGCCAGCGCACTCAAGACCACCGGCAAGGTCGTCGGCAACCTCGTCTGGATCGTCACCACCTCCGCCCTCCTCATCGGCCTGCCCCTCGCGCTCGTCCTCGAGGACGAGGCCAAGGTCGTCCAGCAGGAGAAGGAGATGCTCGCCCAGCAGCAGGGCGCACAGGTGCGTCCCCCGTGTCACGCCCCTCGTAAACGTGTTACTCAACCCCGCTTCCCGTGTCTCTCCCACCCAGATGCTCGCGCCCCCGCCCGGTTCGGGCTCGCTGTACCCACAGCCGGGCCAGCCACAAAACCCGCCCAAGTCCCCCCTCTGAGCCTGACACTCATTCCGCCCGACACGCGCGCGGTCACGCCCTCCGTGCTCCCCCCATCCGTGTACCATATAATAGCCGTAGAGAGCCCCTTATTGCCACATGTCACTTGCCCCCTCCTCCCTCCTGATCCTTGATCCCTGAGTTCTGAGGCGTGATATGCCGGCCTCGATGCGGCAGCAGTCACGCCTTCTTACGCCGCGGCCTCCCGCTGCCGTACGACGCGTGCAGCCTGACCGCGAATGTGCATCAGACGACTTGTTCCCTGCGAGGAAGGACGTCTCCGGATCGTCGACGCGCATTGCCTGCCCCCTCCCCGAAGTCTCCGAACCCACGCCTCGCCGCACAATCAGCGCCCTGCCGGCGGGCGACGTGGCAGATAAACATAGATGTGGACATCGAATATGAATGCCGAGTGCTCAGTGACCGGCCAGTGACCAGTGCTGTTGCCCGTCAGCATCGTTGACCCGCACCGCAATCGACAAAATCAGAATCCGCCGTAGGTCCGACGCCATATCGGACGCAGTCGCAACGAACTCGTTGAGGAAAGACAGTGCATGCATCTGTATTGCGCTTGACAGACCGGAGCTGTATCTGCATCTGCATCTGTATCTACCCAAGTGACACGTAACGTCTCATGCCTCCAGCCCGAACTGGAGAGCGGACGTCGACAAGGACAGGGACAAGGATAAGGGACGCAACCCGGCCGTGGTCAGCGACATGACACAGAAAGTGGGCCGACGGGATTGACTCACCGAGGAAGATTCCCGGGAGGCAGGAAAAACGACCGGCCGCGCGAAGTTGTCCCTGCGAACGCACCGACGTCAGTCAATCTGCCCACGCTCCGACACGCCCTCCCCCCAAGCGCAGCCGGCCCCAGTAGTACTCGTGTCCCACCCCTTTCTTCCCTTGTTCACCTATGTGCGGATTGGCCCGCGTCGAACGACGCCGGCGCCCAGGCGTACACGCACACCTGGCTGCCCAACGCATGCACAAGAGACGGCGGGAGCGGAGATACGGGAGCAGAGGCGCGCAGCGAGAGAGAAGCAGGGAAGGATAAGGGAGGAAAACACGCACGCAGATCGGTATCTCCTCAGGTAGGTGATAGCGTGCTCCTCGATTTCGTCCGGGACCACGCCGAACGCCTCCCAGTCCCCGGGGACGTCCACGTCGCTGATGTACCGCCGCACGACCTCGTCGGGGCTCAGCATCGGCCACCACACGTTCTGCGCGAGCTTCGAGAGGGCCAGCGCGACCGACTTGGGCACGACAGGCGCGCGCGACGGCGGGTTGTACGTGATCGTGGACACGAGCGTCAGGAGGTACTCGTACGTCAGCGTCGACGGGCCCGGCAGGTTAAACGTGCCGGGAAGGGGCGCCATGGGGAGCGTGTTCGCGAGCGCCTGGGCGACGTCGAAGACCTGGATGATCGGATCGCGTCAGTGTCGCTGCGTTGCGAAACCGGACGCGAAGTGGGGTGGGGAACACATACATGTGCTGGGCGGACCTTCGTCTCCATGTGGTTCAGCTTCCACCAAATCGGCCAGACTGTCGGAGCGAAGCACGTCGTTACACTGAAACGTCGGAGTAGAATGCACAAGTGGAGAGCTTACTCGCGATGTTGTTCAGCAGCCGGTCCTCGTAACCGAACATCGTTGCGGGGCGGACGATCGTTGCGTCCGGGAACGCCTCCTTCACGAGCTCCTCGCCGGCAGCCTTCGAACGGTAGAATGCAGACTCGGAGGTGTGCGACGCGTTGAGGTGGGAGACATGGACGAAGCGGTTGACACCGTTCTGAGCGGCGATGGTGGCAATGGCCTGGGCACCCTTGGCATGGACATCATCGTAGCTGAAGTTCCTGCAAAGCCATAATGGCCCAGTTAGACGCAAGGCCGCATACAGTTGGCGAGAAACGCACTTGGTCTCGTACTCCCGACCGACAAGGTTGTAGACGATGTCAGAGTGTCTCAGACACTCCTCAATCTGATCCGGCCGACGGAGGTCCCACTCCTACGCCGACGCCGCCGCTCTTCAGCAACCATTCATTCGCCTCCCAACGCGCCCACGCGCCCAAAATCCACGAAGACGGAGAGAGAGACGCACCAGCGACGTGATTTGTCCGAGATCCCCAGTGACCTTCAGATGCCTCTTCTCGTCCTCGTCGCGGTAAGGAATGACGATGTGCGAGCCCGCCTTCGCTATGATCCACCCCAAGAACAGTCAGCATGTGCCACGGCGCAAAGGCAACTAGGCAGAGGGAAGGACAAAATACATACCGAGCTTCGCCACAAGGTACCTCCCCAGGAAACTCGTGCAACCAAACACGGTCACGGTTTGCCCGGTGGTCGCACTCCGTCCAGGAGGGCCGTACTGGATGGCGGCCTTGCCCGAAGGCAGCACGTTGAGGTCATGGAGGGCTCGCTGCGAAAACCGATCAAGGCCGTCAGAGCGACTGAGCTGGCAGGCATCGACGATAAAGCCGGCAAGGGGTCGAACGGACCTTGCTTTGAGCGAGTGCGCGCGGCAGGCGCACGCATTTCGAGGAGACGGCCAACATAGCTTGGCCAACGTTGCGGACGGCGAGCAAGGTGTTGTTCGGACGCCCGCTGCTCAGCCGGGGTTTCCCGGGCTGGCGCTTAGAAACGCGGGCCAGTGATGTGCGCCGAATTCCGAGCTCGACCTCGTCCACACCCGCAAGATACATGGACATTCGCATCGTACTTCATGTTGTCTATGAAACAGCTCCCTATTA
This sequence comes from Ganoderma sp. BRIUMSc, assembly GCA_008694245.1. NCBI lineage: Eukaryota > Fungi > Basidiomycota > Agaricomycetes > Polyporales > Polyporaceae > Ganoderma > Ganoderma sp. BRIUMSc. The sequence continues at coordinate 9,699 of VJXU01003488.1, read as the reverse complement.
TTCGCACATAACTATTATCCGGTCCTTGTGGACAAAGGGAGGCAGTCAAAGCTTGCGCTGTTGTCACCATGCACCGCGGTAGAGACCGCCGAGCAGCGGGGGCCAGACTACTTCTGTTCTAAGTATGGCTAAGTCGTAATAGACGACATGGCGAGAGAGAAGGCGGCGGGCTCATACGATTCAAGGATGCGGGTGCGCAGACAATAGATTAGAAGCTGAATGGAAGAGTCGTGGCGATCCCTACGTCGAGAATGAAGCTGTGCGATATGGGCGGTGTGCCCGTATTCAGAGCGATGCCGACCCGTAGATGTAGTGGACGGCTGCGCGGTACGAAGCCAAGAGGTATGATCTGGTCTGCCGCCGTTCGCGACGTAGCGGAAGAATGGAGCAGAGAGCCCAGAAAACGGCGCCTCGCTCATCGATCTGGGCCCTCGTCACAACTGGTCACCTCGGCGGAAGTGAGGCCCCCAGTGGAGGCGGTTGGACGACGGCGGGTATGGTATCGAGTCCGAAGCCGCTGGCGGCGTTGCGTTGCCATGGTGCAAGCACGATGTTGAGGGGACGTCCATGGAGTGGCCGTGGAGTGGAGGACCATTGGCAGAACCAAGCAAGCTGTCGCACACCCGACGTACATCGACCCAGCGAGTCGACAAGGTTCCGATAAGGCTGAGGCGCCACGTTGATTGAGTAGGCAGAGAGACAAAGCGGGAAGCACCAAAGCATCAGCAGCGTTGGCAATCGTCGGCGGCGGCGTCATTGCAAGCTGGAGGACGGGGCGTACGAGCTGGCCGGCGGCATCGTCGGAGACAGGAGGAGCGGCCGTTGGGGGGCTGTGGTACTAGGGCGGATGCTCGAGTGGGGTCGGTTAGCAGCAAAGTCGGAGAGGGTGAGCAGGGCAGCAGAGAGGGCCGTCGGACGTGTAACCACAAGTGCCACCCACAGCAGCCTGGAATTGCGCCGTTAGGCTTCCCCGAAAAGGTTACCTGCGCGAAGGCTCTGATGGATTCTAAGGAGAACCTTGCGTCCACCGTCTTCGGGGAAAGTGATATTGTGGACCCGAAGAGGGCGGTTCTCAATTCTCCTTGACAGGGCATGAATAGGCGTTCCCAGATTTTAGCTATGCGCCATATGGCGCACATGTTGGTCCGTCCGATTTCTGTGAAGAGCGCGTGAGAAAGGGGCATTGGACCCGGACAGTAAACAAAGTCCCACCAAACCATCGAGAACAAGTTTCTTGCCCTGACTCGGACGATACGGGACGACGCTGTCGAGGCGATTCCCTCAGGACGTCCCCGAAAGAACCGCTAGCGCGATGTCTCTGACGTACTAGGAATCGCGGACCGGACGACACCTGTTCAGCAGGCGTGGTGTCCAATCGATGTAATGTCCGTTTCCGTGAGGTTCTTGAACTGCAGCGGGGTCGAGTGAGCGTGTGAGCACCCAAGGCTCTGGTAGGTTCGAGGATGGATTATCGACCTGCATCGCACTTCGGGGTAATTGAACCACCATGGGCAGGTCAGAGACATTCTTAGGGAGATTGTGGCGTCGCGCACCGCCCGCCTGGCGTCCTTTTTCCGGGAGGCATCCGATCCTGGGGACCTGAACTCTAAGATACAGCGGAGAAGTGATCGATGGGAACGGCGGCTGGGGCAGGTTCATCTGTCAAATCGGATTTCGAGGCCTAACTCGAAGTGCATGGAAGAGAGGCAAGCACATACCAAGACAGAGTAATGTAAGGCAAGGCGTTGAGCATATGGGGTCGTGAAGAGGCAAGCCGACCCCCTGATTTTACACCGCTGATCTCAGTTCCTCCGTCTGCATGCCGCGGAGCGAGAAAAATTATTGCTGGCTCTGAATGAACGGACCGGTGTCCTCGGCAGTTCCAGTCTAAGAAATTGGTGGGAAGCGTTAGCGAGAGGTAATAACGGCCTCAAAAAGTCGTGGGTCATACCCATGGCAATGCCTTTCGGAAGGTCGGATGTTGCGGCCGGGCTACACTTGCCAGTGGTATGGTCTGGGACCCACAATTCATGTACAAAGAAAAAAATCATAGAAATGGTGACGGGTATGCAAGGGCGTTTCGTTCGTATGGAATCGTAGCTTCATTTTGGTGCGCCTCTGGTAGAGCCGCTAGTGTCATTGCCTAGAACTTGAATGGATAAACGGCGACATAGACGGAGCTGTATGACGGTAGAATCCCATCCATGAGGCTCTGGAGTCAGAATAGAGTATCGTCGCTATGGACTCTTGCGCGTTGCGCCGCATCTCCTGGAGGGCGGACAGCGACGAGTTAGTATGCGAATCGACGGCCTCGAGGATGCGATTCGAACGCCTCCCAACACCGACCACTCACCGTCGAGACGATGATTCCCGACTCCACGGGGCCCCTCTACAGCACCCAGTCGCCAGGCTCGCTTGGTACGGTTAGCCTGGGATAGGCGTGACCTAGAGCAAGCGAAAGCCAAGCACAAGCCGTGGCAACTGCGCCTCGACACAATTAAACGTTTTGCGTGCGTCACACCCCAAAACGGGCAAGGCACAGCATGGTGCCTCGAGGTTAGGGTCAATCGGACAGCTCGGTCGAGCGTCTTTGCTGCCGCATTCAGTCGACGTTGACAGTTTTTTGCTCTGGACCAACACCACCGTTTCCCGCCCCCTTCGTCCCCGCCTCCGCCTCCGCCCTCGCCTTCTCCCGATCGCACGACTCCCGCGCAGGTGCTATACCATGGTACAAGGACAGACGAAGGGCCTCTCAAAGGGCAAGAGCTCAAACGCATCTGCACGGCACGCCCAGAAGGCAGCGGCGGCCCCGAAGAAGGGCAAGCGGTACGTTGCGCCCAAGAAGACCGCGGCGGTCAAGCAGGCTGCACTGCACAAGGTGAGTGGGCGGGCCCCCAACACTGAGTATGTACCGAGCGCATGCAATGCCCTGCGTTGCATATGTACATGTACTGTACCCCCGCTTGGCGACTCCCGGATTCCGGGCGCTGGCGCTGGCGAGGCTTAGGCTGCCCCTCGGTGCTTCCCACCGCCCCCTCGCCCCTTCTCCGCGGAGCCCCGACGCGAGCCAGGGGGGCCCCAGTGATCATGGGTGGGAGGAACGTGCGGGCGGCCGAGCGTCGGAAAAGGCACCCGCGTACGTGCGTGCACCGCGACGCAGTGCCCGAGGGCTGCAGTAAGCTCGGTTCTGGCTCGTCGAATCTCGCGCATCTGGAATGCATACGTACGGGGGCTGACGCGTGGTGTGCGCGTGTTGTTCCTAGGGGCTGAGCGCGAAGATCAGCAAGAGCATCGAGCAGCAGGTCGCCGCCGCCGCGTCCTCGGGGAAGCTCACGATCATGAAGAACGCAGCGATGGAAGGGTGCGTCGCGCGCCGGCCTCGTTACCACTTAACACGCAGGCCTCGGTTGCGGCGCGCGCAGCTAGCTCAATTGAGGCCGACCCTAATCGCCCTATCTGTACGCTATCTGCAGGTCGTCGGCGGAGAAGTCCAAGGCCACAAAGCCCAAGAAGCCATGACGCACTCTCCTCCGCCCCTTGGCGATCTTCTAGGCTACCCAAGTGCGCCTGCTCTCCCCGTGTGCCCCTCTCTCGTCATGCTCACGGCATTCTCTACCCAGTTCCCAACACGATCCGCTTCGAATGTGAAGGATTGGCGCATAAACAGAGCAGCGGCTCCGCGCGGATGGTTTACGAGCTGGGAACCTGTCAGTTCGATGTCGGAGCGCTCGGTAGTTTGTGCCATCAGGGCTGTTGTTGTGGGACCTGCATGCGCAACGTCCATCGCGCCTCATCGCTGCGTCGCCAGCCTCTTGGCGGACTAGTCCCGGCGGTTTCCCATGCAACCTGCCCGAAGGCGGTACCGGATGTCGTACGTCGTATGCCACATACCTTAGTGCTCCTATGTCCTCGGATTCGGACACGGCGGCGGAGAAGTGTGTACGGTGTCGGCCCTACGTTTACGTTGCGAGCGATGGCTCGAATGCATTGCATTGCAGAATGCCATAAACAAAGCGATGGACAACGTGACAGCGATTTGATGTATGAATGTACAGGAAGGTATGGTTCGGTGCGTGGATGGGGGGTAATGATGATTCGTAATAACCGAGAAACGTGCTGCGATGAGGGATATATGCATGATGATGGGTGGCAGAAACACAGACGTTGGGGTATTGGGAACCCTGCTTGCTAGGGAAGACATGTGATGAGAAACATGTGGCGTGGTAGTGGAACAGTGTGGACGATGCATGCTGATGAGGAAGTGTGAACGTGAACGGCGACTGACGGAAATGACAATGACGAGTTTGGGGGAGGGGAGCTGGGATGGAAACTTGGGAGAGTCTCATACTAAGGACGAGGATGCGTAACGTGAAGGGGGGCAGAGGGAGTAGGGGAAAATGCTGGGGAGATGCAGACGTGACATGCTATGTGCATTCAATAACGGGTAGCGGACAGAGTGGGGAATGATGGCTGGCCAATGCGTATACGAGTACGAGTATGCGAAACCGAGACTGAGAGATGAGGACCGGGGGCGTGAATGATGCATGATGATGGATGACGGTGACAAGTCCATGTGCAAGAAGAATCGTCAAGAGAGCCCAACATGATGAGAAAAGAAAAAGTTCGAAGCCCACTGCAGAAGGTTAAGGTTTTCGTCATACAAATCTACTCGACGTCGGGCACAGCCGACGCGAGTGCAACACCAAGCCGGCCCCACGCCCAGAAAGCGAGCATGGGAAGCGACAGTCCGTGCGGGCGCGCCCAACCGTATACACCGACACCACGCGCCTGCGCGAGTCGACGCAACGGGCGGCCTACGACGCTGCTGACCTGGGCAGGCTCAGCTGGAGAGGGGCCTGGGTATAAGGGCCACCGGTGACCTTGGTGAAGATCTTCTTCTGGATGGAGAACATATTGGCCCAGATCTCGGGCTCAACGTCCAACTCGCCCTGCTTCTCCTTGAGGTACACGAGCAGCTTTTGGAGGCAAAGCTCAGCCTCGCGGTCATCCATGACCTCGATCGTGGGCACCATCTCCGGCGCGTACGACATCAGCGCCACCTCGTTCCCGTGCGCTTCGTCGGCGGCAGAGCCCGCCTGCATGTCCATCGACATGGGGTCCGCACCCACGGCAGGAGCGCCATCGTAGGGGGAGGGGTAGGTAAGGTGGGTCGGGCTGGAGGAACCGAAAGAGTGGACGACGGACTGGTCGGTGCGTGAGCCCTCCGGCTCGATGGACTTAGCCCACGGGTCCGGGATGAGGCCGAGGGAGGACTGCATGCCCTGCACGCCCGTAGGGGGAATGTTCTCGTCCTCAGCGGCAGCGAGAGCCTGGGCATCGCCTTCGTCGTCGGTGTCGATGGGATCGTTGTAGCCACGGTCTTCCTTAATTGGCGGCGGGGTGCCCGGGAAGGGGATGATAGGCTCTGGCACATCGGGTACGAAGTCGCTTGCGTATGCGCGATATTTTTGATCGAGGGTGCCGTTGCCGTACCAGACTCCGCGCCGGATTCCGTGGCGATGCTTGAAGTTCTCGAGCCAGCCCGAGCTCGCCTTGAACTTGTCCTGCGTGAAACCCATGGCGTCACCGAACTCCCGCGCCTTTTTCCGGAGCAGCTGGTCCGTCAGGACCTTGCCAGCTTTGGAAGCGTTCTTGACCCAGTCCTCGAGACGGCCTTCCAGCATAGGGAACTTCGAGGGCCTTGCAAGATGTCAGCGTAAGAATGAGCAATGCGGGAGCGGAGTGCAAAGCATACCTGAGCTTGGCGACGAGAACCTTCTCGTTGGGCGAGACGCTCAACCAGCGAGCCTTCTGCTTGAGGATTTTGCTGACGGTGCTGCGCTCGACGCCGAACAGAGAGGCGATATCCTCCTGTTTCATGCCAGGGTGTTCCTGAGCAGCGATACAGATCTTGTAGCGATCGATGTTGTAGAGACGCTTCTTTCTGTCCCTGCGGGTCAGGGACGGACCTTTGCGGACAGGCGACTCTACGGTGAACAACTGCGAGTTCGACGCTGAGGATACTGAAGTGAGGGCAGAAGCCACGCTGAGGGCAGGCGAAGCTGAACGAGGATTGGACGAAGCGGAAGCTGCAGACCCGGATGCTGAACGGGACTGAGTCTGGGGAAAAATACGACCCCATTCGGTGCGGGGCTGTTGACCGTACGCATCCGCATTGGACATGGCGGATTGCGTCGGGTCAGAGAGATGATAGGCAACATGTGCTGCGGGAGAATGTGGACGAGAGCCTTCCTGAGGACTGAAATGAGGGGGAGCTTGAGGGTGCTGCGCGCATATATGGACACTGAGTGGCACATAAGGAGGAGAGAGAAAAAATGGGACGAACGCCATAAGACTGCGACAGAGACGCATATTCCGGCAGGTCTCCCTGGCTATGGACCCTCTCATGCATGCGGAAACGCCTGCGAGCGAGACCTCTATCTGGGCCAATGCTGCCCTCGACTTGGGAGTCGAAGCCCAAGGCCTGAGAAGAGGAACTGGGATCGACGGCGGTCGGAGAAGAAAGGGATGCTGCTGAGGGGTTTGGGATGTGGTGGGACAGGTACGATTGCTGTTGTGCTGAAGAAGAGGCGTAATCGACGTGATTTTGTGCTTGAGACATCGTAAGAGGCATCTGGACGTGAACGGAGGGGGCAGAGGCGGAGACGGCGAGGGCAGAATGCTGGGCTGGTGGCCAAGGCATGTCGTGGTGCAAGGCCTGGCGGGGAGCGGAGTTGGAGATCGCGTGCGGGGGGAGGTGAGGGACGTGAGGTTGTTGGAGATGATACACGAGGCTCGAGTACTGCTGGGCGGTGTCCATGGTGCACGAGACGGGTGCTTCGCATCTACTGGGGGCCGGTGCGGGGGTGTGGAGGGAGAAGGCGGCCGCAGATGAGGCGTCCGGGAGTGAGACAGATGAGGGCAGAGGACAGGCCGGCTTTTGAGCGAGAAGAGTCTGACTTGTGGAATCAGCCGCCGCGCTCGCACTCACGCCCACTCGCTCAGTCGCCCAAGTCTGAGATCGGGCTCCCTTCCCGGGCCTCCTCCCAGATCCCCCCGATCCCGCCTCTTCTGCCCGCTCACCGGCGCATACACACACCCCTCGGAAAAATATTCATTCTATCCTACGCACGACCCCCGCCGCGTGCTCGCACGACGCCGCCGCGGCTTCGACAAACGCAGGCCTCCAGTGGCCATGGCGCGTCACCGCCCTGGCTGTGTCGTAATCTGCGCAACTTCGGGTCTACAAGGTTGCCAGGTTCCCAGCCGACTCCGCCCTCAGCTCTCCTCGTATGCCACGGAAGCCCTTCGGCCCCTCGACGGCGCAATATTGCCAGGGCCGCGCCCTGCTCGCCGGAAGCCAGTTTGCAGCCAGCGTGCGGTGCCAGCAGCGGCCAAGCGCTGTTCATTGGGAGGATCCGAGAGAAGTGCGTCGTTTCCCATCGTCCGCGTCTCCGCTGTGTATGAATTGAAATACGTGTCCAATAGCGGTGCTAATCCGTCCGAGGCCCGCGAAATCTGCCTCGAACACAAACCTTGAGCGTGTAGATGCGCGGTCCGGCCAGAGGGAACGGACACTGAATGCCCCACCGTCCCCAACCGCGGTCGCCTACGCTTCCAGTCTTCCACGCATCGCCAGCTTCCTCGGGCTCCCCTACGCCTGAATCTCCCTCCTCTCGCCCCGTGCGCCCCCACCTGCTTCCCATGACTCACCCCTCATGTCCGATCTCGCTACCTGTCCTCTCCCGCTGCGCACTCCCACTCGTCCACTCCTCGACCCGGCCATGGCCATCGCCCTTTTCCACGCCTATCCGCGCCCTCCGAATCAGCGGGCCCCACCTCCACGGACGCCCCGGAACGCCCTCCATCCCTTATACAGGGCCCTGCACCACCGTTCTTCCGCGTCGGCTGCATGCCCTGCCATGTGTTGCATATCTTGGCCGTCCGCACCGTGCCCACTGTCTGCGAGGGAAGGCGAGTTTCAAAGTCGAGCCTGCGCCGCATTGACTGCATCTGGCGTGCAGGAACGTCCCCCTCAGCGCCAGAAGACGTGCTCGAAGGCGTGGTGGTGTTCAGAGCTGCCGGATGCGGCATGTTCGAAACTCAGCCCGACCATCCCGCGTTCATACAGCGGCGTATTCTTGGCCTACGACGCTTCTCCCCCGCATGAATAACTTCCAACCTTGCTCGACGGCGACCACCGAGATCCGCACTGGCCTGTTGGATCAAACCTTAGATTTCCTCCGTGAACTTACGGCGACGTCGTCTCGCGTTCAATGCGACATCCGCTCCCGCCGCGCTTCCTGGCAGAGAGCTGCCCGAAATAGACAGGCAAGCTCAACCGTTAAGGTGCGTATTCCGGCCCATCGTTCTCGCCGCCCTTCCAACCACTCTCATCTTCTCGCCAAGGTGGGAGCCCATCGGCCCATCCCTGGTGCCTATCTCCCCGTCTGCCCAATGGCCGCCTCCCAGCGGCTCCGTGTAGCCCGCGCCTTCGAGGGCGTCCCGTCCGAAGGGCTCGTAGAGCGCGCAGTACGACGTCAGGGCCCTCCCACGTTCCCTCGAATGGGGACGAATCCCATCAGTCCGAGGGTACGTCCTCGCGCATCGATTCGCATTCCGTACACACGCCTACCGCTTCCAGATAGCGCTCCTAGATTCCGTGACCGCGAATGCACGCCTGCCCGCTATCCACCAGATCATGCTGGGCGAGCTGGGCCACCTCAAACGGGCCATTCGCACCCGACATGCTCTGGCGACCCGGCCGCTCCCAGGAGAGTGCGAACACATGACACATCGGCTCGTCAGATGTGTCCAAGAGCCTCACGTTGACGTCGCCTTCATGGGCTCGAGCTGAACCATGGTTGTATCGCCGGCGATCATGGTCGCACAGTGTATCTTATCCCCTCGGGGGCGGCACTCACCACATACGTCAGGGCGGCGTTTCAGTTCTTGAAGGACAGATGCAGTACGACCCCCCGCAACTTCATATGTCGGCGTCCTGACATATCCACGAGTGCAGGGCGTCGAGCCTGAGCGTGAGCGTAAGACGTATAACGAACGGATGGCGACCCGAACCCTTGCCCGCCAGAACCGGCTCAAGGCTCGTGTGAGTCGGACTACGGTGCGTGCTGGCGTTCGGCTCGCTCTTCGTCGCGTAGTGTCGCGCCGGGACGAGACCACACTCCGCAAAGAAGAGGGCGACTGCTCCGCTCTGTGCACGCAGAAGCCACCACCACTGCGGTGGCTTTGCTCATCTCTCGCAGCCGCTTTAATATCTCCTCTATCCAGGGTCCTGCCACCGCTCATGACCGCCGACGGCCGCCTTCCGAGTTTCAGCGCAAGTGCGATAGATGCACGCATCGTTGGCACGACCAATGACAAGCTCTCTCGTCCACCACGCCGGGGCACAATTGCGATGCGACCCTGGGCCTGATCAAGGAGTCCGGCGTCGACGAAGCTCGAGCTCTAGCCTCCCGTTCTCTTCAGGTTCAGAGCTAGCTTCGCTGCCAGCTCCTATGCCTTATCCTCGCAAGGCTCGCATTGATCCTGTCAGACACGCGGTGCTAAAACCTATACAATGAAGCCCTTCTCCGTGCGTCCTAGCCTATGCCCGCTTCTATCGAGCTTCTCGCTCGCCAGCAGCCCGCACGAGCCCCGCGGCGCGTCGGCTGGCTGTGGCCAGCGCCGCCTTCCCCC
>VJXU01003484.1:0-17640 GCA_008694245.1 Ganoderma sp. BRIUMSc | reverse complement strand
TTGAACATGGTGTTCGAATAGTCCCCAGCCTAGAGACGAGCTGCCTAATGGTGTGGATTGTTAAATTACACACCTGTTTAGTCTCGGTACCTAATCGGCAATTCACCGCTTCCCCAAGTCCAACAGCCAGGTCGCATACATTCGTTCACACAGCATCCTATACAGCATCGTCACTGACGTTCAGGACATAAGAGTGCGGATCTTTACCATGCGAAGCCAGCAATCAAAACGACGTCTTCAAGTCCCCGGCCTGCCACCCTCGGCCGATGTGGCGAGGGCCGAGATCGCCCAACCAACTCATCGACGTCTGCTGGGCTCGCGGTGCTGGGGGAGAGTATGGTCTTCACATCTGAGTCGTCATCAACCGGGATGAAGTGAAACAGAGAGCGAGAGGGGTAGGGAGGCGTGGGATATGGCTCGCAGCGAGCGAGGAAGCGAAATGGTACCCGGGGTTGCTGTCGCGGTGGGAGCAAGCGCCGTGCTGGACTCGCGAGGACGACGTCTCTGAGGCCATGCAATGCGACCCATACCAGATGGTGGAGAAGAGGATGTCAAGGATTGAGATGGACCGGGTGAAGCTGGACACGTAGGCCGCGTCGATGCAGGTGGAGTCGCGCTGAGATGTCGAAGACGACGGGGAAGACGAACGTTGTAGAGCTCGGTCCACAAGAGGGCCGTGATAGATCCGACGTAGGAGCATGCGCAAGCATGGGCGAGTGGATGCGCGGTGTCGATGTGCGTCGTGTAGTGTGAAGTGGGGAGATACATCCGGAGCCTGAGAGGGCTGTGCGGGGCTCATTGGGTGGGGGGCGTTGCTCCCCCCTAACTCGACATGGATCCGGAGGAGGAAGACGGTTGACATGTATCTGTCCGGGTCGTGAGCACAATCAGAGTGCCCCGCGCCAGAAGATGTAATGCACATACACGTCATCGATGAGCTGGAAGAGAGCCTCTGAGTGAAGTTGCGCTCTGGGTGGTCACCTGCACATTGTTGCTCGATGGGGTCCCGTGAAAAAGGATATAATCGTTGGATTTGGCAGCATGAGGATCAACTCTCTCAGCTGCATTCAGGGTACGTCAGCAAGACAGAAGAACCTAAGACACGGATGCACACTTACAGTGAAGTAGGCAGCGATCGTTCCTTGGGCGATGCCGAAGCCTACCACACAGATATTCAGGACGAAGCTTGGGCATGACCGGGGGAGAGGCCTCCAGAACGCGAAAGGGATGATGACAGCGGGCAGGTCAGACGGGAAGACGGCTGAGTTGAGCAAAACCTTCAGAGCAGTAAGGAGGGTGGTATTGAGTTGGCCAAGCCCGGACTTCGTGCTGATAATCTCATGACGGGAGGGATGAAGCATACAGTCTGGCGACGGTTGTTTAGGGACGCTTTATGAACCTAGGTGAGCTGAGAGAACCTGACAGTTAATGCTACGAAGCAAACTCACAGAACACATTTCACCAACTACACCACCGCAAGGTGGTCTGGGAGGCTGCTGACGGGGTCTCCGAGCCGCGCTAGAGTAGAGACTAAGGCGAAATGCAGCAACGAGTGGGGCTCGCATGACAATCCTCGGCTGTAACATTCTAAAGCGGAACAAAGCAGGCCGCATATAGTCAGCACACCACTCACTGTTCTCGAAGAGAAAGGCCTCCCGCTTACTCCTTTGCGGTTCCCGCACGGAGAGTGCCTCACTTCGACCAACGAGGATGTCGGGGGGATACAGTAATTTGGAAAGAGTCGGTAGCTGGATGCGATCGGGAACCCGCCTCGAATATGAAGCTGGATACCGATATCTCGAAACTGGCATCGTGGTTTCAGGTTTCCCGGGACGTGGGTGAGACGATGAGCACATTTGTCTCAATTCGACAGTGAGGGGTGGTTAGGCGTAACCTCTGTGAAGAGGGTTGGGGAGAGACGGGGACGGAAATTCGAGATCAGCGACCTGCGTTGCCATGCAACTCCGCCCAAAGGGCGGAGCTGAACCCCTCCCTAGAACTTGAAGCAACGCACCCCCAAATCGAAGCGGATCGTCCGATTCTACATAGGTTGTTGTCCAGGGCCATGTCGTATTTCAGGGAGCACCCGGCCTCAGGCTGCCTTGACGTTCTCCGATACTGGCTGGCCTTCATGTTGACATAGATGACTCTGGTTGTGATAAGTCGCCGTACAGCCGCTCTCCTCAGTCCTGCTATGGAGACGGCAATGCGAGGAGCAAGGAAAGCGATGATGAACATTGAAACCGCGGCGAGAAAGAGATGAGGGGGGTAAAGGTGCCGAATCCTACCGTTCGCGGACCTCCGCCCCAAAGTCCCACATTTACGTAAGCTCGCGGACCCGAATCGGAATAAGCGTCGCGGTCTCTGCTGGCTGCACTGGAACCAGCATCTCGAGCTCAAGACTTGAAGGGAGCAATGGTGAGTGATTCTAGGTGTTCTGACAGTGCTCTGGCTACTCTGATGGCCTTCAAGCTGGCTCACAGCGGCAGCCTTCTATGCAGGCTCACTCACCGGGGTGGCGCATCGCACTTGCCGGCTGCACAAACTTGACCTTGTCTGCGACACAGACATGTAGTTGTGCGGTGCGTATTGTTCTTGTGCACGCAATGACGCTGTACTTGCTAATGAATTCTCAGGTAGTGGCCTAGTCAATGGTCATAACATACCTCGTCCGACTCGTTCGCGTAACTGAGTCCCTGCCATGCATGGTGCTCAGTCGCGCTCCACTTGGACCTCCACCCACCTTCGAACAATTGCACAAGAGGCGTGCAGGACTAGACGTTGGTGGACATTTGCTGAACGCGTTGTTCCGTGGCATGAGTTCGTGGTTTGAACAAATTCATCTCCGTGAGTTCTTGGTTCGAACACCATTCACAATTGTTCATTAACCATACGTCAAGATCTATACATGACTGAAGGCATACCGAAGCCATGTATCACTGTATCCTACGCTACTATCGTACACCTTGACGTCCTACGCCTATCCGCTGGGAGGGTATGACTCAACGATAGACAGGCCGCCATATCAGCCCCAACCTCCTTCCCATCCATTCACTCTCACCATAAGGCTTGGATACAGTCATTTTTAATCCTCCTTCCCACCAAGCCGAGCTGGGACATCGATTCGCATCGCATCGCTTTGTTTAACCGCTCAGGCTGCCAGCCCAACCCTTGGCCCTCCTTGCATTACAGCGCGCTGCTAAACAACCATCTCTGTGCTGCCAAGTCGTGGTAGGACTATCTCCGTTCCGCTGTAATCTTCGTCGCTGATTCGTTGATTACCCCGGTGTTTGATCTGCTCACCATCGAGTCTTCCTCAACTCGTCCATCCGACGTCTCTAACATTGTGCTCCACATTTCCTACTGGCATCCTAGAACGCCATCTATCTACATCAACGCACCCAATCCTCATACGTCCCCTGGCTTTCAGGATGACAGCTCTCGACTGGCCCCAAGAGTCAGAGTCCCTTCCTTCCGAATTCCCGACAGAACTGCAAGCGAAGTCGAACAATGCTGGCATGGAGGGATACGCTGAAATGGAATCACACGCACGGAAGACGACCTCCTCTCCTGTACGGGTTCTGTTTGCCCGAGAAGTTGGGAGGTGTGTGATTCCCAGTTTCTTGTTTGCCGGTGATTGTACTTAACCTGCTTTCTCAGCGGCAGTCGAGTTCGACATACGTGCGGCGGCTGGTGTCGCCGGATGCACGCTTCATCGAGCACTTCCGTCGTCATGGTTTTGCATGACGGCTCTGCGAGGGCTCGCGGGCCACCAACAACAGCCGCAACGCTCAAATTACACTGCAGCCACCAACGGAATATGCAGCATGTATCCGACGTCATCCCCGAGCGATCTTCCGCTAATAGCTATCCGACTCCCCTGGAAGGTTGGCCGCGTGTTGCTGTCGCAGTCACAGTTGGAGCCCTTGCCCAAAAGCCTCTCTGCAGCACTTCAACGAAGGCCTCATTCCTTTCGCATTGCACTGGAGTAGCGCCGCTTCTGACGCCCTGGTCTCCTGACCTGACGGCGGATCTCCGACAAGGCGACCCCCAGGCCCGTCAGGTGCAAGGTGCACGCACGGAGCTCAAACGTCCATGCTGCCTTCTGCAGCTGCCTTCCTTCGGCGGCTGTTCGACGTCAGGTGTCAACGCGGGTCATCGGGACCTTGGGCCTGCTCAGTGCCCTTGTGCCCTTCCGAACGTCCGAGCTGCCGTAGGCGTCAGGGTTCCCGGATTAGCGACGGTCTCTCCGTATGTGGCAACAGGGCGGGCGAGCCGAGCTGGCGTTTCGGTCGACGGAGGCAGCAGGCCAGCGGGAGTTCGACGTCCAATGCTCATCGGCACGCGTATGGATTTGGCGTTCGGGCATCAGTGGGCAGACGAAGTACTAGTACCAGTATTTGGGTCACGGGTGTGGTGGGCGTGTCTAGACTACTCCTGCCGAAGTTGCTGCCACCGCGGTATGTACGTTCTCGGCTGCTGCTGTGCTATGTACTCTTCATGTTCAGCTTCTCATGCGGCCCGCTGGAGTATCCGGCTCTGGCTACGAAGCTGGTGAAGTTGCAGACTACGCGCGGCGGGAGGCGCGACGACTAGGATGCGATGGGTATGGATTGACGAGTATCGGTCCGAGGATGGAACTGTTATCCTAGTCGCGCGTGGTGTAGAATTCGGCATTCACAGTGCTAGTGCTACAAAGGATCCCTGGCCGAACACGTCTTCCCAGACACGTCCGTCCTTGCTCAGCCTCCCGAGCACGGCCATGTGTCACCTGGCAGCTCGAGCGTCCTCAGCATCGCTTGCGGTGCGTTCTTTGCCTGTTCCTGCCGCTTGGCACGCCTTGGACTTGGATAGTCGGCGATAATCACCATTTGATACCGCCGCTGAACTGACCTTGGAAGCTGACGGTACACTCTCAGTAATAGTAACTTGAAGGACTCGGAACTTGGTGTGCCCCCCGACTCTGTACAGCATGGCCTTTCAAGGTCCCTCGCGTTCTTCAGTCCACCTTCTCTGATACGTCCACCGCGCAGTTGCCACCACAGCCTTCTCGACGACAAAGGTAGACAGCAGAATACTGTTCTTGGCTGGCATGGCCCCACGGTAACCACACACGACCGAACGCAATCACCACGAGACACCGGAGCTTGACGTCGGGGCTACCGCAGACCGGCACCTTGTCCACCCACCACCGCCTCTGGCAAACCCGGGAAGACTCGTGCCCTTCCCATGCATATGGGAATGGTGGGATAGTCCCCGTGTGCTAGGAGAAGGCGATTCTAGACCGTTCCCAACACTGGCCGGGGCGCAAGCTCCGTCACACGCCGGCATTGGATGCGATTTTGCAGTCACCGGCAACACAAGCTCGCCCTCCTGTAGGGCGCACGACCCATCGAGGTCCACTTCTTGGCATGCTGGTCCCCGCTGTGCAGGCGGCTTCCCGCAGTTCTCGATGAGTTACACATCTACGTACCTATTAGTATTACCAGTAGGATGGCCATCGCCTTCTGTGTCATTGACGTCGGACCAGATCGCAGCTGCCTGTGCAGCTAATCGCGCGCCCGATCGTGTGCAGGTACCTATTCGTACTACTTATGCGCATGTGTGTTGCTGTGCAATGCATGTAGCATGCCGATTGTGGCTCGGCTCCTGCAGCGTTGACGGAATCTAGACCTTATCCAGGACCTCGTTGCGAAGTCGTAGTACGGGGGCACAATGCCTGCGTTGTATATTGTTCCGCCTTCGAAGTGTAATCGTCTGTACTACGGACGATACAAGATGAGGGGGCGCGAGGGGACGACGGTCAAGTCTCGACGCAGTCTGGTGCACAGATGACTGACTGGGACATCTGTGATTTGCTAGGAGATCGTTCGGGCTTCGTCTATTGCCCGCAATGTTAGCGTGAGCTTTCTACGTGGGAATGGCTAGCTGGCGCACCTCGACATCAGCCCTTGAGCCGACACAAGTGCACGTTAGCTAGACAGCACTACGTTTTCCTCGCCTTCGCAATGTAGCGCTTCGACGCCTCCATCGAGCTCGTAGGCTGTACTGGGAACACCTTCGCGCATTCCGTTTCAGGTTCTACACGTGTCGCGAGAGTTTTCCCAAAGAATGCGAGGGGTATTTCTATGTCCAGTCGCGGTTCGTGTCTTCCACGAACGCGAATGCCCTCGTGCCAGCTGCAGGTATAAATGGGGTGTTCAGATCGGGATGGCTCTTATTCACGGGAACCTGAAAGGCGCAATGAATATGAGCACATCGTCTCTCCAGTAAAAGTAGAATGAAGGAATGCTCACTAACCCAAAGTCGTGTACTGTGACATAGGGAGCTGCGGATTCTCTCATAGACCTCCATATGGGCAATGCAGGACGACAACTGAGAACAAAAATGACGACTGACATATCAGGGATAAAATATAAACATACCTTTCCCGCTTCGGAACTTGGGATCTGGAAGCGAGTGGGTCTTCTTGAGCTCGAAACTACTATCGGAGCCCTGGCAGCCTCGTTCCCTAAGTCTGTATGCTGTTTTTCTAAGCGCGTAAGCGCGTTCCTGGAGTCGTTGTGAGTACATAGACGGAATAGCGTAGAAGAAGATGGTCACGACGTCAAGAAGCTCAGATCTCAGGACTGAGCGCAGAGCCCTGGAGCGCAGGAGGCCTAGCGAGCGCGACTGGAGTGAATTCAAGGCGGCCCCTTACCTCTGGTGTAGGATTATCCAATTTATTCTTGTCATCCACCAAGAGCGTCCTCACAAACAACCCCGAAGTGACCTGTTATGCGTGGGCAGCTTGCAGCAGCCAGGCGCGAGGAGGTTGAATGAGAGGGTGTGGACGCGCGAAGCCCATGGGTCGGCGATGGGGGGTGCCAGCATAGATATCTTCAAGTATTCAGAGAGCTGGTATGCTAGGACGTAACACCTCGTACCGCCTTCTGTGCAAAAGGAATATGAACTGGAGAGCGAGAGATGTATACTTCGTGAGATAACGTACCTGCGACGGAGAAATAGTCGGTCGTTGTTCTGGAGGGGGTGGCACAACGATCTCGCGTGCATGGTAAACTTGCGGCCTTGATGGGGGCTGTCCCTTGCAAGAGCCACACGCAGACTACTGTATACTACAGGGCGGAAGGGGTTGAGACATGCGAGAAGACAACGCGACTTCAGTGCGACTGTGGGCAGCTGGGAGTTGGCGAACGTCAGCTGACATTTCCCACAGTCATGTGCTTTGTTTGTCAACACTTCTGGCGCTTGCGTCGACGATCCCCCGCTGTGCGCGAATCGCGCTATCGTCTAACTCCGAGCCCATCCGTCACCATCACACACAATTCCACATGCTGGGACAGGTGAGTATTCGTTTTCTGCTACTTATGCATGCACGTATCTGGAGATGCAGAGCGACGGCATGACGCTGGTCGTATGTGGCATTGAAACGCGGGTCGCGACCACCCCTCCGCCCGCGTCGAAATGTTGCATGAAGCCTCTGTCCGCATAAGCTTCTCGTTGCATCCGCGCTGTCTCGCTCTCTCGCGACTTTTTCTGCTCCTCTTGACACTCTTTCCTCGTAATAGGTGCTGGTCTCGCTCACCGCCGCCGAAGCGAGTGGACAGGGATAAGCGGGCAAGACAGCAGCGGCACAGAGAGAGATTCGTGAGCGGAGGCCCAGCTACATGTGAGTACGCTTCAAACTGGTTGCCAACAACGGAGATGACGGGGGACTGTTATGCGCTGTTTCCTCCAGAGGTCGCTCTTCTACGCCACGTCCATGGTCGCATGCTCTGACTTGCCCTTGGCGTCGTTCCTCTTGCCCACCATGCCTCGCAGGATTCTCTATCGTCATACACCTGGTGCATTCGCTCTTAGAGACGGGTGTTGCTGCAGATCTGCTCGACCGCCGCCTGCAGGTTTCTCCTTCCCGCGGACTCGAACGGTTGGCTAGCCCCGACCTCTACTCATGTCACTCCCTGTTTCACGCTCATCTCGCACTCCAACCGACGGCCATTCCGGCAGAGCCCTGGGCTGAATTCCGACTGGAGAAAAGCGAACTGAGGACCAATCGCCGCGTCATTCATGGGATGTATGCGTAGGTAACTACCTTTCCAGCGCAAGCTCTGGCGTATTGACTAATCTTCCTGACCCAGGTGTCGCCTAGGAGAGTGTGGTCAACGAAAACGGCTGCACCTGCACGCGTTCGCGTCTAGTGAAGTTCCTACATGGCTACAGCCTCCACTGGCGACGCAACACAGCAGCCACCTCCTGTGAGCTCCTAGCTCGCATGGCTGGGTCAAGGTCCGCGACCACCCGTCAGGAATCTTCGGGATTCCCAGAACCCTTTGTCTAGGTCTTGGCCTTGGGGCTGCTGGGGGTGCCAACTTGGTGCCAACTGCCCGTCCATCTCCCTGCCGGCCTTCTTGGTCCGCCCCCGGGCCGAAACCGTTCCGGAACGGCCGTTCGACTGGCTTGCCTCGCTCGTACTCCTTGAACTGGGTTCTCGCTGAAATTCGCGTGTGGCGACGTTTTGCTTTCCCCCTCTCCCGTCGGCTGTCCCCTCGACGTTGATATATAGGGAGAAGAATGCTCCGATCGTGTCCATCATAGAGTATATATCTTGAACGTCTTCCCTGTACCAGGGGTGCACGGCTGGTTCTCGGGGCGCAGACGCGGTGGGGCGGGTTCTGGTCACAGCGCCCTCGATATATTCCTTGTGCTCGTCTCCTATAGACTATGGTGCTAGCCCTATCTCTCGCGCTACCTAACATATCTCCGCTGTTTGTGGCTTTCGTTGTCTCCGCTTGTTCTCTGGATTTGTCGTCAGCATCCACCTCATGTTCGCGTGTTCAGGAGGAAAGAGGCAGGGGCATTATTTGGGCACCGAGCGGGCATCGCTCGTCCTTCGCGCAATGTGTTCTTATTTCGATGACCTTTTGCACATTGGTGTTGTATCGCCCTCGATCCGGTCATTCGCATGGATCACGCGTGCGTCGCGGCCGCTGCGCTGTGGGGCTTCGTCTCCTCGAAGGCGTTTTGTTGATTCGCTTGTTCAAGTCGATGCCCCTGCTGTCTCGGACCGCCAGATGCCGCTCACCGGTATGCGGCAGCTGACCAAGGTCTTGATATGATATCTCTTCGACGCATCCTCGGATGATTTTCATTGACTCTCCTGCTTACTCGTCGTCGGCATTCGACGAGTGGTCATGAAGATCTTCGCAGTACCTGGTGAGTATGCGCGACGTCGTGTGCAAAGCCGATGTCCGAGCTGACGATCCTCTTCCAGACCCGCTCAGCAGGCTGCCAATGATCCGGGATCATCGATGCTGCCAAGGTCGATCTGCTCTTCCGTCTCCGGCCACTCGCGGGATAAACGGCACATCGGGCGGCCGAGCGATGCCTCGCCGCGCGATTAGGACGCGACGCTCCTCGATCGGCGCACGGAGCTTCTTCGAAGCTTCTTACCGGCACTCTGAACGTTCGTGCGGCGTTGTCCGGTAAACCTGTTCGAGCTGACGCGGCTCTTGTTCTGATTGTACAGTCGGCAATGGTGCCGTTCGCAGATCCGTGAGGATTGGAGAGATAGCATGTAGGCAGAAGCAGGGGTGAGAGTCCGAAATTCGAGTTGAACGGTGCACATAAACGATATGTACAGAGCGAAACGTCTATGCGGTGCGGCCTTCCGTAGGAGCAGCCGCACTCGAGTCCTGACACTTGCTCATGTGTCCTGTACGCTCCATCAGATAATGCGGACGATGCACCCACGGAGCTCGAGGCCAAACACAGAATACTCTTCCGGAGAGGCGGTCTATCACGAAGTCTCTGTCCAAGGATGACAAGGCCTTGGCGGGTTATAAGGCGGATAGTGAACTCGTCATGCTGGTAGTGAGCCTTGGGTGGTTATATTGGCCTGTTTTTGAATGCAAAGTCCTTCTCTGTCTCCCGTCGTTTTGTTTTTGCCATCTTCCACTCTTTTCGTGTTGCTGGTCGGCGTTGATCCACTTCTGCTAGCTCTCTGAATTGGTAAATTTCTGCTGATCTACTCAGTCCCGTACGGTAGCGCTGATCTCCTCCGTTTGGCATCCCTGATCCCCGGCATATTGCCCTCTACAGTCCCCGCTCTCCCTTCCGGCGGGGCTTCCGAGTTGTTCCAGACTTTGATTCTGTCTGGACAAAGGCTAGAGCCAAGGACAAGAAGGCTCGTCTCGGGCTAGATGTTTGAGGATCACATTGAGGAACGTCAGCTCTATTGGCTCTATTTGGGGGGGGGGGGCGAACTCAGCATGCACGCGATAGACTTCGTGATCTCATTTCCCGTGCGCATGAACGCAGCAGTGTCGCGGAACTGCACTCCGTTCCGAATGCGGGGTAGCGCGATCAGACTGGAGTCTAAGGGCAAGTACGTGAACGCCCGGTTGGGATCGATTGTGAACATCGTGGGTGCCCTGCCAGGACTGGGAGCTGCTCGCGGCTGACCCGTCCTTGGCGGCATATGAAACTGCATCTGGATGGCAGGAGGGCGAGGCGCAGGCATGAATCCGAACCTTCGCATCGAACGCAGACGTGGGTGCTTCCGCAATGCAGAAAAACTGGCCGAATTGACTCACAGTGCTAGATTTAGTAATAAGGTCATCGCTTTTCATCGTCGTCCTTCGAACCCGGCTGCACGCCAGGCTTCCCCAACCCTAGAGGCTGGCGGCCAAGATGCGCGGCAACCTGTTCCACAGCATCCTGCGCTGTGAAACCCCTCCACCGGTGTCTAGATGCACGGCACGCACAATAGTGGGACTCGTCAGCGGATGTCCGGATGAACGGCTCCCGTTATCTAAGTGGGACTCCACGGCTTCCTTGGTCGCATCGATATCGGTCCTGATGATGCCCCACTGCCACGACAATGTGGAAAGAAACGACGTCGGCCACCTGCTGTAGCGAGCAGTGCTTTGGCAACTGTCACTGAGCATAAGTTGTCGAACAGGCGGGACAGTGCCGCCAGCGCGCCGACTCGTCGAGCAGCAGGATATTCGCACTGAGACCCACACAATGGTACTGCCCGACCGGAAGGATCAAGGGCGGTACGGTGGGGCAGAGAGGGCAATGACAGGCGAAGATCCAGAGCCGGGCGTCGAAGGCGCTTGAGTAGCAGTGATCCTTCTGGGAGGGCCTGGACTTGCACACTGTGGATTTGGGCGCTCGGAAGAAACTAAGTCGAATGTGGGAGGTGGGGTCATTTGTGGGGTGGTTCCGATGAAATACTCTGTACTGACTGGCAAGGGGAATGCGGGAAGCTGTGCCAGGTACTAACGGGAACGCGCGAGAATAGGAAACATCGATGGCCAGATATCTATTGAACGTCCACGAAGGCAGTCGAGCATGTTGTGAGGACGCTACAGAGGATGCGAAAGTTGAGCAATGAGAATAATGCTGCCACTATTGAATCAGAGCTCGTTGAATGGGCAGATGGTGTCTGTGATAGATGCGGCGAGAGCTTGAGATGTATGATCAGGCGAAGATGTTACACGTTCCAGAGGGTGGTGGTAGCCGTAAACCATTACACGTACAAAGCGGAATAACACATAGCACGAGGGCTTGTACTGATCATTGATACTCAGCTCCTACTTCATGTTCTTAATTAATTCCTGTTAACCCCATAGCGAACCCCACAATCACCATTTGCACCCATCGCAGAGGAGAAGGAACATACACACCTGAATACCATAACTGTTAGGACGAGCGACCTCGCCGACCTTCTTCCTGTTCTTGTACGCCAAGACGGTAGGCATCTGCACACAATTGGTGCCGTTAGACCCACGGATGGATGCCATCGAGATACAGGGGAGACTCACATGGGTGATGCCAAGGTTCTCCGCAATTTCGTCCGCTCGTCCTTTGTCGACTCTGACCCCGTACAACTTGATGTTGACGTAGCTTTTGAAGAGCTGCTCGACAAGGGACAAAGTACTGTCGTACTGTGCGCCGCTCCCTACGCAGAACACCAAAGCATGTCCGCTTTGAATCTGTGTGCGCAGTCCCGTACATGGTAGATTGGTCAACGTGTATAGATGGGTGACGTACCTTGCTGTGGAAGGTCTGGAGGTCTGAAATAGACTCGACACTCATGGTTATAGCCCAGGGAGGTGGAAGTAATACAAACGATTCGGGGCCAAGGCAGGGGAAGGAGGGGGAGTGGCTCTGCAGGAGGGACATCCGACGGAGCTTTAATCGCCGTTGACACGTCGGCGTCAGTCTACTCACGTAAACAGCGCCTCAGGCCTCAGGCTCCAAGGCGTGGATTGGACGTTGGCAGATCACTTCCTTCTGGCATGTGGCAGCTGTCCCACCGTAAATATTCGAATCTGTATCGCAACGTCAGTCTTCGTCGGAGGGCCAGAGAACTGTTTGCGATAGGCCCTACATTCTTTCATCACCTCTTTACGATTCAGTCCGATCGTTCTGTAGTCCCCATAGCAGTGCAGTATGGGGGAATGCATGACTGACAACTTGGAAGATCATTTAGATTTAGTTCACAGGCTGAGATACTCCGAGTTCTGCCTGGTGATCATTCACGCTAAGGTCCAAACCCAGCTGGTACTGTACCATAGTCTCGAACGAAATTCTCAGGGCCTGCTCGAGAACCACAGAAAAAGGCAAAGGGCGTATCGTGTGCGCAGGGGATTCCATGGTCCGATGCTGGAGCTCGGGACGCACCGCTGTGCTTGGGAGGCTGAGGAAGGAAATCATATTATGTATGCGACGGTACTCCAAATGCAAAAGTGGTCAAGGGGTCACTGAGGCGCCGTCACTCAGACAACGTACAACACCGGATCCGGGTTCGCACCACTACCACCACCACCATTCTCAGGCTCTCTGCAACCACTCCCCTTACCGGAATGCTTGACGGACCCTCGCACCTTCGGACTGCCCCACTCACGGAGAGTATTCAAGTCTACCAACGCGGGGTCCCACTGCGCCATGGAGAAGCAGAGCTATGAGCCTGATCACTATGCGTGAGACCGTCAATGTCCACTCGGGGTGACAACGACGCCGTCACTAAAAGAGCTGCCAGAGAACTTAGAAACCTTCAATATGTTTAATGGAAAATAGAGACGGGGGCGGAAGTAGAGGTTAATGACAAGCGAGGGACTCCCGAGGAGCGGCCTGCGATGATACAGTACTTCAAGGCAAGTCATTGTTATTCCACTAGAAAAAAAGTCACCGAAACAGATGGATGGGGGTAATTTGGCTAATCATGAGTGTAACGCAGCTGCGCAATAGTAATATTGTTAGGAGGGACTCTGGCAAATTCGTCAGTCCATTTATCGAAAGCCGCTCTGGCGTCATCCTGATACCGACGCAGTTGCGTTACTATTTCCTCGTTCGTTATCCTTTCCTGGCCATCGGCAACCTCAAAACAACTGTCCAAATAACTGAAGCTGAAAGGCGGAGGCCTGTCCGCCGCATAGGGGTCGACCTCAGTTTTGCTAATCTTCCTTACCAATGACTCCTTGAATGCTTTCAGCGCACCTGTCTGGCGCGGAAGTAGCGCGTCTAGGAGTCTTTGGAAGGAATTGTACGCTTTCTTCGCGCGCTCTTCCATCTTGGCACGCTTCGCACGTTCCTCCTTGATAGTCGCATCCACGAAGTTCGCGTCCGCCCTCTTCTGCTCAGCTCTACTCCTCGCTTGCCGTGCCGTTGCCGCTGCTGCCTGTGCTTGCGCCTGTGCTCCCGTCGCCAGTGCCCGTTCTGCTGCTTCCGCCGCCTCCGCCGCCTCCTCTGCCTCCTCCGCCTCTTGCGCCCTATTGTCCCTCATGGTAACCCTGTCGTTATCTAGAGCATTCATCCACTCCGGGTAATTCTCCTGAAGCACCTCGGCTGGCAGCAAGTGGATTGCCCTGAACAACAAGCAGGCAAATACGACAGCCTCCGTCCAGCTCTTGAGCTCGCAAGTATAGGTGTCCGGCCTCTCCTCAACACGTAGTTTCTTGAACAGCATGGTCGTCTGCAATTTCAGGCTGATGGATGACAGATACGAATTGTACATCCACGACGCCACTAGGGTCCCGACAAACATTAGTTGTCCGAAGAGTGTGCCCTGGGGGATGAGCAGGAGCTGAGTAAGGAACTGGGAAAGGAGGAGGATGACCGAGATGTCGAGGAGGTATTTGTGTATCCTGGACTGAGAGAATGTCGGGATAAAACGAAAAAGTGCAGCGGGTCGCTGAGCGTGCGGAATGGCCGCAGCCGTCGGCCGTGTTGTAATGAAATCTCCGAAATGCAGCTCGAAGCGACCACGGGTGAAGGGGCTCACTGAGCCCTCATTTCCGATGAGAACAATGATGTCTCTATCAGTTCTGAGCAGTACGTCCCCCGCGGCTTGCAAGCGAGCGGGGGGGTTGTGCTTGAGGTAGAGTTTCCCAGAGCCAATGGCCATGCATGCTACCCCATTCGCGATGATGCCGATAGCGATACTGGCAAGACAGAACCAGTCGGCAACGAGAATGCACCCGATACATCCTCCGATGCTGACTAGGATCGTGATTATCCCGAAGATGGTAACGGAGGAGGATGACACGAGGTCCAGCTTGCTGAGCTCGTGAGGGGGGATGTGGTTCAGCTTGACAAACATCACCCGATGTGCCTCCATGGAATCCTTCCTGCCAGACATTAGGGATACCGTCCTGGCCATGAGCGACCCGAGATGTTCGATGGATGACGGTACCGTATTGGTGGTAGAATACAGTGGGGTGTATTCAGGGCCCAGTTGGCCGTCGACCATGAGAATCTTCGCGGGGCTGCTGCCAGTGGAGGGGAATAGGGCTTCGAATAGGCGGACGTTTGCGAGCCCGCTGTACTGTCTTGCGACCTCGTAGGAGCCCGGGGCATTGTACCATCCGAACCAACGGCGGTGGGTGACAAGGTTCACGGTAGCGGTGGCCCTGACTGCGCTTTCGCCGCCGAAGAAGCCTGCGATGCCGGACGAGTCGAGCGTGAACGGGGTCTCACGGTGGGATAGAGGAGGATTTTTGATGATCGGATTTGCGCGACGGATGAGGTCTACGATGGAGGAGAGTGTGTTGTTCGGGATGATTGGCATGATGAGGATGAGGGTTAGGGAGCAGTATGCGTGCTAGAGAGGATGTGGATCAGAGGGCGTGTGCGTGCTATAGAGGACTCTGCAGTGGGTTTACCTGAGGTTGGCTTGGGGAATGTGGGTTTACGACGAGGGCTTGGTCCATCGGATGCCCGCATTTTAATGGCCACTGGCCTTGTAGCGCCTGGCCTGTCATCCAGCGTGGTGGTGATGGTCCACATCGTGTTGGAAAAGAAGGTCAATGTATTAGCCAATGACTAGTCTTAGTTAAGAAAATCCGTAAACGCGGATTGACTTTCCGCGACTTCTGATTCTATTGATCTCTTGAGCGAGCGTTGCCGCGGAGAGTAGGTGTTCATGCGCGCGATGGTCGGCCACAGTGCGGACTCCCTATGTCAGAATGAGGTAAGTAAATGTACATCACACTGTTCTCGCTGTAAACCGACCGTCATCTGCCTCGCAGTCTATCCGAGCGCCAGGCGTCCCTACCCTGAACGTCCATGCGAAACACCGCCTTAAACATGTCCCGCTATCTATTCATCCCTCTCAGAACCAGCTTCACTGGCCTGTGGGCACAGGCTCCGCAAACAGACTGAAGCCATGCGACGGAGTACTGGGGAACCCAGTCCCAAAGCATCTTGTGAGTGCATTGCGCCAAGGTCTGTGGTCGTCAATCTCCCGATGCAGCACGAGCATTGCAGCAGTGCACGGGGTGGCGTCTCGCAGAACTGGCGGGCGGATGAAGAGGAAACGGTGGGAATTGGCGAACGTGACGCACGCAGCGAGGCACTGCGAGAACTCTGTTTCAGGAAGCCGCTACATGCCCCCGTCGATGCATGTCCAGCCAGCGATCGAGAACAGCGTTCCAGCAGCATGCTCAGTTGTACATTGGACGTCTCCGAATGCGGCATCTTGAGGAGGCTGTAGAAAATCGAGGGCGCTCGGAGCGCACGAGAGAGAGGAGCAGGACGAAGGAATGCGATTCGCGTTTGGCCGATGCAAACGCGTGCCGGACAACGTAGATACAGGTCTGCTTAAATACAAGAATAAGAGGTCCATTATATGAAATAAGCGGGGGCGCGGGTATCCGACGGGGAGGCGGGATGGAGGTAGCGGGATGGGGGCGGGCAGAGGCGGAGCAGGTGCACGCGCGAGCCCGCCCGATGCGTCGTACGGAAGACGCCGGAATCCAACAGAGGCGGGTAAGGTTGACAGTGGGAATCTTCCTAGATGCTCGAATCCACGGCTAGGGCCAGAGTGATGAGGTTGTGTGACCCTTGATGACGATCGCAGAGGAGATGAGAACAACACTTTCCTGATCTATTGAGAGAACGTTTTGTGTCATTGGATGTTGAAGAAGAGAGGGATGGAGGAGGGCTAGGGATGTGGGCATCTAAAGGCATGGCAGCGATGGCCGGGGAGCGCTCCAAACTGCGACATTCCCGTATCACACGCAGACCACAGATTCCAAATTGCTGACGCCAGGACGAGTCGATCGTCTGTAGCTTCCGGACCTTGCAACTCGGAGCTTCATGGCGACGTGTCTGAAGAAGAGTACTAGTTACCTTAAGCAAATAGTTTTTCAAAACCACTTTCGAAGCTCTCGGAAACAAGGCGGACATTGCGCCGTGCAGCGGACAGAAGCCACTGCTGACGAGCATGCGGAATTTCCGGTGCATGCTGGAATTCCAAACGTCTAAACCTGCACCCTTCCTCGCGCCCGGTGATGAAGAGACCGCAACCTTGAACGACATGCATCCGGCGTTCTCTGTAGACTGCGGTCGTCTCCGGGACGCCGCAGTAATCACTACCGCCCAGTCCCTCGCGTGGGCCTTCTGTGCCTAGCACAGTTCCAGAGGGAATCATCTGGTCGACTGTGCACGAGGCGAGGATATTTCCCTGCTGCCAACATACGTCCCCCTGCAGCAGGCAGCCGATGTCCTTGCATAATGTCGCGGCACAGTCGTGGATCATTATCGGGTCCGAGCAGGCGGAGGAGGAAGGTGGGGTGCCCAGGGACGGGTGGCCGCATGGCCAGTCGTTCATCGACGGGCCATAATGACCGGTTTGTGGGTCGCGCGTCCAGATATTGGAGGGCAGAGAGATGCGCGGAAGGAAGATGGCTGTAGAACAGGGTCCCGTGGATGACCGGTATTGACGGCGAAATTTTGGGGGAGCCAGGTGTTGAGAGGGAAACGAAGAAGAACCACTCGCGAGTGGGTGCGATGCCCAGCGTCCAGGCAGCGACGAGGGCCAGTGTCGTAAGCCTTTCGGCTGTGGTGACACCGCAGCGTCTCCAACTGTCTGGCAACGCATTCGCACTGAGATACGAGCACCGCAACAAGGAGGGTGAATAGCGTGTCGGTAAGTTGACAGCAAGGCGAGGGAGTCATTTGGACTCGGATTTGTGGGGTAGTGGCATGCAGACGGCGGAGTCATTGGGGAAGGAGTGCTCTTGCATGTAGCCGAGGGGAGGATATTGCGCTCCCCAAATGCCCTACTTGTATGTATATAAGGACGACCGTCTCGGAGACTTGATCGAATTGTGCGGAATGGTATCTTCTTTT
>VJXU01003475.1:0-10309 GCA_008694245.1 Ganoderma sp. BRIUMSc | reverse complement strand
TGGACGTCCTTGAGCTTCGTCTCCAGCGTGCCCATGCGTGCGCTGAGCTGCGCCGCGCGTTCGGACTCGGCATCGATGTGCGCGTCGACCGACTGGCACCGGACGAGTGCGTGGGTCTTCTTGTGCTCGCCTGCGGTGATCCCGCCGTGCTTGGTATCGCACGCGACGCACACGAAGACATCCTCTACATCGTGAAGGTCAGCAATGTGTTTCTCAGGCAACCACTGGATGGGAGAGACGCGCCTTCGCACTCTATGCAGTACCAGCACGGCGGAGACGTACGGTCGCAACACTTCACGCACGTTGGATGCTCCCTCGCTGCCTCGGCCTCGCCCGGAGTCTCGGATGACGCCAGATCGGCGAAACGTTGATGGATGGTCTTCAGCGAGAACTGTGCGGTGCGATACACCTGCCCAAACTCACGGAATGGATGGATCGCAGTGCGCAGCTTGAGGAGGTCGTGACACGGGAGGTGGGGAGAGATGAGGTCGTCGCGGACGTCCAGCCTGATCTCGGACATCAGGCATTCCTCCTTGCTGCACAGGTCGACCGTGGTCTTCATTCCGCACGAGACGCAGATGATGCGGCTACCTCGGATGTTGACTTCCCCGCATATGTCACAATATATCGCCCTGCATTGTGCCATTGTCAGCCAAGGCCAAACAACTCAGATACACACCGCGGAGCATGAGCAAAGCTACGTACCAATGGACTGGCACAGATCGTTCACGCAGGTCCCTGAAAATCTGATAGAGACGCGCTTCTTCTGGAGTCATCGTACGCTGGCATCGGGACAGCTCGCTGGTCTCTTCAGTCGTAAGCGGGGATATGGTTCGACGGATGACGAGCTCAGCGTAGCGCTGCCCTGTCTGCCATCGCCTTCGCAACCAGTCCCACGATCCCATCTTCCAGCACGCCTGCGCAATAGTTGCTGAAATCGCGAAACGCCACAGTGCACGGGGCTTGTTAGCCTCGAACTCGGCGGGGCTGGGGTAGAAGCGCATGACCTCCGAGGACAGACGTTTGAAGATGAACGCGAACGGCCTCGATTCGTCGAAGCCCCAAGAACCCGACAGAGTCGTCCCGATTTCGTCGAGCTCCCCGGAAAAGAACTGCGTGTCGAAGCGGGCTCCATAGGAGATGCTGAACGTGTACCGCGCCGTGCCGTCTTCCGAAACAGCGCACTGGCCGGTCAGATTCCAGTCCGTGCCGTTCGGCGCGATTCCTTTGCAGTAAAACTCCTTGCTGTCTGTGGCAGAGACATGGAGATCGAGAGCGACCATGGCCTGCGAGGGGTACAGGTCGCCTCGCGCGAGGAACCCGGACCAGTGGCCTAATCTGAAGAAACATACAACATGAATTTCTATCCACAAGAAAGTTGAGGGAGAGCAGGAGCGAGGACTCACATCTTCCGAACCGCAGGATCTGCCTGTTGGTCCGCTTCTGTTTCCATAAACTGGTGAGCGTGGAACATCTCCTCCGTGGACTGAAGAGGGTGGTTGATGAGACTGCCAGGATCGACGTTCTGGGCCTCGACGCAGTCGTCGTACGCGACCTCAAGGAATGTCATTTCCTTCAGCTTCTTCACCGTCCAGATCTCTTCCTCGTCGTGCCAGTACTTGAACTGTGACATCAATATGTTTAATTGGACACTGTTTCTTCCTGAATCATTAGATACACTTACGATCTCGAATGCAAAGATCTTGAATTGTTGAGCGGGATCAAGCTTCTGATGCTTGAAGAGATCTCCACAATGTCCGAATCAGCCACACGAATACTACAGATCCCTCGAGCAATAGACGCACCTGCCAGATCATCGTGTCGGTCATTCACTGCCGAAAACACCCAGAGGATTGTACACATAGAGTCATACAGCTCGTCGACATGTAGACATTGTGTGCGAGCCAGCCGCATGATCTCGAAGTCCCGCTTCAACAGCAGATAAAGAAGAGGAAAGACGTGCTGCAGAGGAGAGTGAGAAACGACGTTCACTATCATTCAGTGGTGATGCAGGTAAAGTACGTACCTTCTCGATACGGCCTGGTCCACGGATCAGGTCCAGTGTATCTTGTGCGTCAATGTCGTACTTCGCAGTCTTCAAGTTTTCCACCAATCGCTTCTCCTCGGAATTTGTGTAGTCCTCGAAGCGGTGTAGAAGTTGCTCGTCCAGTTCGACCCGGCGAAACGCGGCAGTTAGCATGGTAACGATCGTCCACACGGTGAGCAGATACTGCTCCATCGCGTTTCGGTTTGCTGGGAGGACATGTGCCTTGAGAGAAAACATTTTGGCGAGGAGGACGTCGATCTTAGCCGCATAGTCACTCATGGAGACTTGGTGGCCTGACAACTAACGGTCAGCCTCTCACTTTTCAGATACTTTTCGTGATATGCTGCTTACCGACAGCCCAGTACGCAAGCCAATGTAGAAGACTATAAGCCGCGGTCAGTAAACAACATTATATATACTCTGAGCAAACGCGATCCTAAGACTTACCTCCAGTTCTCCGGGCGAGCCCTGGTGAAGGTGTTGACTTCAGTCACCGTGATGAAGCCCGACGCGTCGTCGTCGAATGCTTCGATGATGGGCTGGACTCTAGTTACGTTGATGTACTCCAGAGTCCATTCATCCTGTGCACTTAGCTGCGAGCGCGGCACGGTCGGTGTCGCAGCATCCTTGCTTCGCTTGACCTGTTCTAGCTTCTCGCGGAAGTAGTCTCGCATAGCGAGGACGAAGTGCCGGTCTTTGACACTGCCACGCCAACGCTGTATCGTCTATTAATCAACCTACTCTCGTGGTCATGGACGAGTCCAAACAGGTGCGTACCATCTCTTTCCAAATCTCGTGAATATCCTGCGGGTGGGATTCAGTCCTCTAGTGAGACCTGCAACGTCTCGCGCCACTCACCGGGTCCAGGATCTTGTCGTGTGGTCCCGAGATGACTGCGTCAATGACCCGATCGCCCTCGCGATGCATCGCCTTACGCAAATTCTCCTCGAGCTCGCGCTGCTGGATGACAAACTTAGCCTCAAACTGCTCCATGTTCTCGCGGACGGCCGTCTGCACGTCCTCCTGCAGCTCCTTCTGCAGCTCCTTGAACTCGTCCACAGCAGCGCCCCCATGGCGCGTCTTACGGTCTGGGGCAGAGATGCCCGCGCCTGCGCCTGTCATCCGGCTCTCGAACAGCTCGCGAAGCAGGTTCTCGTCCCTCATGACTGCGTCTGGGCCGCCGTTATCGTTGACGAGCTTTGTGAGCTCACGTTCTTCGGGGGACATGCAGGCATCGAAATATCGGAGGACGCGATCCATCCTGGTCAGCGGTTGATGAGAACTTGAACACGACGAAACAGGGTAGAGAGGACATACTTTTCTTCAATGGTTACAAGCTTATCATTCGCGTTGTTCACGGCATGGCCGATATAGATCGACAGCGCAAACTCGAACTCGCGACGACGATCCGTGAATGCCTGGATGTACCCCTTGAACTCGTCGCTCCAGGACGAGCTGTGTACGACCTTCGACAGGAGCTTCTTCTTCGCGTATGTGTTGCACGAATTCGCGCATTTCCTGATGTCCTGCTCAGTTTTATCGACGAGGTTTTGCATGCGTCCGGATATGGTGGTGTTGTCCTCTCCGGCGCGCTTGTTCTTGTTGATGTCTTTCAGCCTGGATGAGCAAGTGTCAGCGATTGACGCAAAGTTCCGACAACATCAACGCACTGCACAAGGACGGCCATCATATCCCTCATCTCCACAAACATCAGAGATATCTTCTTGTCATTGTCCCTGCGCTTGAGGTCGAGCTCCACGGCGACCCGAAATGCACCGACAGCGACTACCCAACAATCAATGTGAGCGAAATCGTTACTGGAGAGCGTCTCACAAATACGAACTTTTGATGAATGGATGGATTTGCGCGACATCATCGAGGACTTTTAGCAGTCCCGGAATACCCTCTACGATGGCGG
This sequence comes from Ganoderma sp. BRIUMSc, assembly GCA_008694245.1. Taxonomy (NCBI): domain Eukaryota; kingdom Fungi; phylum Basidiomycota; class Agaricomycetes; order Polyporales; family Polyporaceae; genus Ganoderma; species Ganoderma sp. BRIUMSc. The sequence continues at coordinate 6,344 of VJXU01003475.1, read as the reverse complement.
AAATCGTCTGCCGTATTGCCTTCCCTGGCTCTGTGTCCATTACGACCTGAAGGGGAGACGCTATGCTCTGCACTTTTGAGACATCTGTCTGTATTGCGCTTAGTGTGGTTCCTGTCGGTCATTGTCAGCAACCTGCGCAACATGAACTTGTTTGACTGACCAGCTTTGTTTAGATAGCTCACGTTGCGTCGTCCCGTGTACCTCTGGACGCTTGCGTCTGCAGCGTTCAGTAGCTCTGTCGTCTCGAAAAAGTCATCTTTTTCTTGGCGGGCCTGAAGTGAACGGTCATCTGAAGAGGTGAAAGTCACAGCGGGGATGGGTGGAGGGGGAAGACTGCGGGACTGCCTGGTCGGCGTAGCGGTGAGAATATCCGTCATATCGCACTGCGAAAGCCAAAATATCAAATTGACGGTCAGTGTTGCGATAAGCCCGAAGGAGATGGGAAAATACAAATACAGACCGACTGGGAGGATGCCATAGCGTGTCGAGGCCAAAGGAAAACTCAAAGGCAGTTTCGGGTCCTTGAGTTGATATAGGTGAATGAAAGCAATGGTGGGCGTTTGTTCATTTTTATCCCTCGACCACATTTGACAGGAGAGGGATCGCTGCTTACCCCTGGAGGCCCATCTCGCTCTGAACTAGTGCGACGCACAGCCTCGCTGTGGCTGGCCTTACGTGCTGACCTGTCAACAGTGCGCTCGGAGACATTCTCCCCGGCTGGACTGAATTGGGAGCAGAGCGTGAGTCACCCGGCACCGTGGAGATGAACGTCGGGGGGTCTCACCTCCTTGGCGCCAGCTTCACGGGATGACACGAGTGATATCGGGGACGACGGTGAGGGTGTCAAATTCCACCAATTCAAACCTCGTAGATATGCACACAGTATGGCTATGGAGCAAGTGTTGGTGTCGCACTGGTACCTGCCAAGGATGTTCGGAGAACATTTATGCTGAGACAACTTTCTCTTTGGATCAGTCTGCATTGACGGTCCAAACATCGACAACAGGGAACATACCGCACAGATCATCCGTTACGGATTCTCTTATGTTGGCTATGTTGACGATGACTCAGAAAGCGTCTACAAGGCAGCGCATATCGATGGTCTGTGTCGACGGCTGTCGACGGACATCTGTAGATGGCAGACCACATACGAGCGCACCGTTCAATGACGCGGTCCCGCGGAGTATAGAATCTCTTGTGGCTGGGCCCAATTTTAGTAAGCTAGAATAACTATTACTCTAACTCCGCTTCAAAACCTGCCTCCATTATTATGTAATCACCGATACACAGCATGGAGCGCGCAGACGTGTCCCACAACCCAGTGTGAGTCACTCACTGCTCACGGAAATCTGCTCCTCCTCCCCCTCCCCCTCCTCCTCCTCCTCCTCATAAATATTGCATAATTCTCCTCCTGTTTCACGTAAGTAGTCAGGTATCTATCTATGTGACTTGACACTGGTTATAGAATACTTATGATTCAACTGATTATCTTGCTCCAGGAGTCAAGTTGCAGATCGGTGCACCCAAGGAAAGAATCCAATTTTGGGCCGATGGTCGCTCGTGAGTGCAATGACACAGACTGTGAGGCATAAATGAACTTGACCCTTTTTTCTATAGTTTTTACATTCACGGCGTTCAGAATTACGTCTACTCAGATGACTATCGGCCCTCCGAGCGATTCTTGTCCCGTGCATACACTCCCGACTGAACTCCTTCGGCAGATTTTTATCACCGTGGTTCTACTCCTCGATAAAACCACCAATATCACATACAAACTCACCTCGGGCGTGGTCAATACTACTGATATTCACCCTCCCCTCGCACTGAGCCAGACGTGCCACCGATGGCGCGATGTTGTATTAGACATGCCCGAGCTTTGGATGGCACTGAGCAACACCGTCCTCAATCTCCAGAATAAGCCAATCCAGGTGCACAGACTCCTCTTCCTCCTCTTCTTGGGACGCGCAAAACAGCTCCCCCTTTCAGTTTTCCTGACAGCAGACACGCGTGCTGCCAACAAGCTTGCACCACACATGGACCACGTCCGCAGCCTGCAGCTCATCGACTTCTCCAATCCTTGCCAGCTTGACCCTCTCGTGCGTCCCGCTCCGGTACTTGAGTACCTCCTCATCACGTCTTCGCCAAACTCGTCGATCTTCAACCCACGGAAGTCCACTGGCATGCGGCAAGCCCCCGTCCTCTTCGACGACTCAGCATCATCCCTGCGAGCCCTCGCGCTCTTTTACCCCGCCTTCCTCCCTCGACAGTCCTTCCCGATGCTGACCGACTTGCATGTGGGCCAGATGTCCAAGCCTCGCCTCCAGGACCTCCTCGACCTCCTTTGGGGCACACCCGCACTCGAGTCCCTCGCCATCACTGACCTCCGCATCCCCGTTGGCTTCTGGCTATTCGGTGGACAGCCCCAGTTGGCACCAACAGTCCCGCTGGCGCGCCTGCGCCGCCTTGCGGTTGTACGGACGCCCCTCACGCGCAGCATGGCGCTTCTCGGGCACCTCGCCGTGCCCCGTGATGTCGCTCTGCACCTCCTCGATCTCCTCGCCGACAGGTACATCGACCCCCTGGTGACCCAGCTTCCACAGCTCCCGCCGATTTCCGCCGCCAACGCGCTCGAGATGGTCGTGTGCGGTAACAAACTGGCGTTCCGTACGCGCGTGCTCGCCATCGATGGCTCTGTCATGTCTGTGCCCTGCGCGAACTGTACAGCCTGCTGGGAGACATACACGTATGGCTGGTGGAAGGGACTTTGGCAGACACTCCCCTGCGCACAGCTCACTGAACTCCGTGTCGCCGTCGATGCGGATGACGACGAGGTCCTCCCACGCTTCTTGGACGCTGCGATAGCGCTGACCACACTCGAGCTGAGGCTGCATCCACGAGGGGATGATTATCGGAGTGGGAATAGGGATCAATGGAGAGAGCATGCGTCGACACACCTCGATGGTGCACCGCGGGCCCTCCTCGGCGTGTGCGCGCTCCTCGAGCAGGAGCTGCCCGTCGTGTGCCCGTTCCTGAAGGAGTTCGCGCTGATCGACGCGTCTAGCACGCCGAGTGCTTGGGATGGATTTCTTCGAGCTTCGGGAGAAGACGCGTCGCCGTGCGTGTCATATGTCCCGGACATATTGCGCGTGATCTCAGCGCGTGCAGCAGCAGGCCGCAGACTCAGACGTGTCGCACTGCAGGGACTGTGGTCGCGCGCACAGAGGGACTGTATCAGGAGCGAATTTGGAGACGTGGGAGCAGCAGTGACGGACCTCGAGTTGCGGGAGCTGGATGCTGAGATGGTGCCGCTATTTGAGTTTGAGAAGGACAAAGAAGAGATATGGATGAACGGGCATTGGACATACGCGTTGCCGAAGACTACCTTGCCTTGGGTTTCCGCGAATGGTGCTCGCGGAGGTGTGCATGCTCCGGTCGTTAAGGTGCTCGATACATACACTGTATTTGAATAAGATCAGGGTAAAATAGGGTATGATGTCTGGCGAGAAATGGAAGATATACATCACGGAGGAAACATTGCCAGGACCGGCTTCGGGCTAACATTCCTCCAAGTCCTCAGCGTTCAGCTCTGGCTTCGGCTGTTTGACAGAAACCTTCTTCACTTCCACAATCCCGCGCAGCGCGATCTTCATATCCTTCTCCCAGTCCAGAGTCTTTGCTGTGGGCAGGCTGCGCATCAACGCTTCCGCTTCGCGCGTGCACGCATTCAACTTCTCCAAGTCGCGCGTCTTATGGAGGTCAGAGGTAGGCCCGAGTGCTTGATGCAACCTCATTGCATCTTTGAACAGTTGGCTGGTGGAGGTAACGGGTGAGAATCCGCATGCATGCCCGCACAATGGCAACTACTCACTTCATTTGGGTGAGTGACGACCGCATATTCTCGAGCTCCAGGTGCGCGACTACGTTGAACCGCTTCTTCGCGACGCTCCGCGCCTCGTGCAAATGGTTCTTCATGCTCTCGACGACGATGAAGAGGTGCGGGATGGGGCCCAAGAAAAGCATCCGGTAGTACCGGTGTGGCCAGTCCATTTTCGCCGCTTGCGCAGAGAAGGTCGCGAAGATGCGGCGTCGCGTCTCCTCAGAGGACTTCCTGTCCACGCGCTTGAGCTTACGGTATCTCTTGTAAGCTTCCTCGATGGTCGCTGCGGCTGCTATTTCTTGCTCGGTGGGTCCTGCGGGCTCATTGGGGGCGTAGTCTGCATTGATCACTTGTGCAACGTCCTCGATGTCGACGGGACGTTCGACCGCCTCAACTTCACCCTCCTCTGCGGCATGAGGCTCGTCATCTTCCTCGGGCGGTGGTGCATTCGAAGGAGCGCCTGCAGGAACGAAGGCCGGTGCCTCCGCTCGAAGTCCAGTAGGAGCTGAGTTCGATCCATCGGTCTTGAGAAGCCAAGGGATGTCCTCGAGGCGGTTGTAAACAACTCGTCGCACGTTGAAGAGGGACCTTTTATCTCCAGATTTTGGTCCAAAGTGCAGCTGAACCATTTCGTCCAAATTCGAGTCCGCGACAGAATGCCGGACGACGCGAGCCAGGTGGTCCCAAGATCTTGCATTTACATAGCTAGTATGTGATTAAGCACGAGCGGGATTCAGAGAAGAACAGCAAACGTACCCTTCGATGAGAGAGCTGAAAGTCCGATTTGGCCGGCGCACTGAGGATATCGCTCTGAAAATATCGTTCCGCACTTCGAATATCCTATGATTGTAGCCCCCTATAATGCAATGTAAGAATATCATCGGCAAGGTGCCGGAAATCGACATACAAAGACACAGGTTCCTACAACTGAGACGACCATGAGTACCACGCTGTGAAATAAGCACGACAATCTCACATTCTTGCAAAGAACATATCCCTGTTGCGGTGACCATGGCTTGACAGTTCGCGCCCTTCGAACAGAAGGTGACCTATGAAACCCAATGAGATCATGAGATTCATCTGGACGACCATCGGTCGTTCACTCACCAAGATCCTGACCCGTGTATATGGGCTCCAGCAGTTGAATTATTTGCGCCCTGTACATATTGACCAGCTTTGTGTCCCTTTTCCGCAGAGCTTCAATATCAGGAGAGAGGCGATATAGCCAGCTCTTGGGAAGTGTCACGTCATGCAAAGTCCCTGTAGTCCGTATCCTAGACGCCATGATCAGGGCGCCGCAGAGATGGTCCATGAGGCTACACAAGACCGCAATGTCGATAGGGACCTTCTTCTGGAGGACATGACTGGGGGGAAAAGATGTGTTAGGCTTCATGATACATCGCACCTTTGACAGGACGTACTTCATGAAGAGGACACCCTTGTTGAGAGCGTGCTCGTCGCTCTCTTGCAGACAGTCCAAGAGATAGTTTACGACATAGGTCTTGTCATCGTTCCATAGCAGCACACTAGGGCGATACTTCACGATTGATGGTAGACGGCGCAAGTATTCACTTGCTTCGTCGCGGTCAAACTGCAGCGCAAGACAGGATGCCTGAGAAAAGTTCGTCAAGAACGTGTTTGGCGGATAGTATGGGTCAAGAGCGTAGAGTCGATCACGAATCCAAGCTTTGATTACTTGACTACCAGGCTTGTATTCCGGGATCAGTTCAGGCGACAAGACTTGCGCCGACCCAAGCTTGTAGTAGGGCGGGTGAATAGCTTCGTACAGTCGTCTGAGCCATTGCCTAATTCAATACACTGTAATCAAAATTTGCATTTAAACATGGATACTGCATGCACTCGCCTTTGTTGCCGGGAATACTCGTGCGGGTTCTCGATAGCATAGAGTGTCTGGTAGACGAGAATCTGGAGGATATGAACCCGGACCCGAATGTTGTAATCGACCGCGTTGTAATGTTGTACGTCGACGTGGCCCCACGGACAGTCCATACGGTTGCACTGGCGGAAGACTGAGTACGAAAGGCAGGGGTATAAGGGACGCAAGGTATGCAGCATCTCGTTCTCTTCGTTGACGCGCTTCAACAGTCGCCCCTTCACGACGTGTTTAACGAGCTTCTCCAGCTCCCATCGAGGGACAAGGAGACCTTGATCCGTTTCACGGGCTGAGGGGGTAAGACGGTCGTTGACCTGGCTCGCCAGAAGAGAGCCTTTGGGGAGCAGGAAGTGGTCTTCGGTAGAGGGTTCCATGGGGAATATCTTGCGAACGCTCGGATCGTCGCAGGGATTACTGAGTGCGCAGAGCTTCTGAAGCATGCGGGCATAGCCATAGAACGTCTGCAGTTTTGTCACAATCTCTGAGAGCGTCGCGGCCTGAAGCTTCAGCGGCATCGAAAAGACGCGATCGAAGCAGATGAAGGCAGCAGCGTAGCAGCCTTGTCCAGCAAAC
>VJXU01003457.1:0-11779 GCA_008694245.1 Ganoderma sp. BRIUMSc | reverse complement strand
ACCCGAACTTCAAGCGCTGCCCGAACGGAGTGCGGTGCGACGGCAAGTGCGGGCAGACGCTGCAGATCGCGGCGAGCTACCTCGCGGGCGAAGACCAGAAGACGAAGATGCAGTACCATGTGCAGATCACGGCTATCTACTCGCCGCACCCCATCTGGGACGCCGTCGACGCGGGGCGCGAGTGCCCGGACTATGCGGCCGCGGCGACGCTGGAGCAGCTTGAGGGTTCCGAGGGCCACATTGTGCTCAGTGAGCATCCTTTTCAGTATCCTGGGCCAGTCCTTCTTGAACCAATGCTAACTGGCTATGTGTACTTCTAGTCTGCGCGACTCTCGGCGAGCTCAACGAGCACAACAAGGACTCGTGGATCAGGCCCAACCGCCAGGACCCCGACCCGACGACGAACGTCAAGCTGCAGGTGGTGCTCGACACGAAGGACGAGCAGCTGTGGTCGGTCATGGACAAAGCGACGTACGACTCTATCGTCGTCATGGCAGGCTCGGAGAGCGAGCGGATCGAGTACTGGCATGACCAGGAGGACAGCAAGGGCTGGCGCAAGGAGAAGCCGACCAAGGCAGAGATCCACGTGCCCGGCGTGGTGCATGAGTGCTCGTCGTTGTACATGGGTCCCGAATCGGACCCCCACGCGGCAGTGGACGATAACTACACGCCGTACGGGTGCAAGAACGTTTACGTGACTGGCGGTGCTATCTTCCCGTCTGCAGGTGAGTGGCATGGCCTGGTCTGCGTGCACTCATGGACTCTGGACTGATGTCGAATCTTTCTAATAGGTTCCTGGAACCCCACGTTGACGATGGTGGGATTCGCCCAGGACCTCGCACGCAAGCTTGTGAAGGAAAGAAAGTAGTCCGCATGAAGTCGTTATATCACCCAGTCCGAGCCCTTGTTTGTAGTTGTAAGACTGAGCCTGCAGGCTCTCTGTAGTTGTCATGGCTTTTGAGCCGCTCGAATAATCTTCTATGTCGTAGAACGCGGCCGAACATCTCAGTGCCCAGGTAACAATTTGAAGTAATTGCACTCCAGCGTACAATGAATGAGTTTACAGTAAGTAAGGTCATTTTTCAGGGGGTTTTCATCTGAGCTGGAGACGTATGTCAAATTTACGCGAGGATGGAAAGCTCGAAAAGTACTCACAGTAAATGTGGCTCTGAAAGTAGCCAAAACTCGAGCGTCAGTGAGGCGGGCTGAGCGAGCCGGTACGACGGGCCGGCCTCTGAGTGGCAGGGTGCACCGACTCGCCGCAGGATGTTGACGTCTCTTCTCGACCACGATGACTGCAAGTAAGTACGGCCCACGATTTCTACTCTTCCGGGCAGGTAATTAGTACACGCTGATACCATCGCAGTGACAATTTGCTTGCATACCAGCAAGGCCCTCAGTCTCACTTCGTCGATGCGCACTCTGTCAATCTCGACGCTCGAGCGACAGGGACTCTATTGGTTGCCGTCTAGGACCTCTGCACGACCATGAATGAATATCAACGATGACTCAGTCCTTATGGCCTTACTCGTCGAGGTCTAGCATTTCGTTTAATGCCCGTACGTGGAGAGATGCCGTCCAGAACGACTCGGCTTCGATCAGGATCCACTTCAGTTTTTCACATGGGTAAGGAGTTCGACGATGAAGGAAATACATTCAATGCGCGGGTGGGAAGGATAGGACACAGGGTGATGAAGAGCTTCGTGCGGCGATGGCTGCACTACCTTCGGTGAGTGCACTAGTGTCAAATGCTGACGGTATTCACAGACCTATGGAAATACATCATCAGTACCACATGACGGAACAAAACTCCCAAATTGCACTATTTCAATCGCCCAGGAATTCTGCAACAGCTCCCATGTACTTCTCCCTCTCCTCCCAGAACGGCATATGGCTAGACTCCTCGAACTTGATCCACTTCGCACCCGGAATCTTCTTGATGTATGCCTCCGTCACATAGTCTTGCGCCACATCGTATCGACCATTGATGACGAGTGTAGGAACGTCGATCTCGTGCACCCTATCTACGATCGACCATCCCTTCGTCACACTGCGGCGGGGGAGTCAAAGTTAGCTTCTATCTTCTATCCGTGCTAGAATGTTTTTAATGATTCACCTAGACTTCCCGACAGTGCGATCCGCGTTCTCTCCATGTGAGTACGCAAACGTGGCGAGGAACTCCTCCGGGAATGGTTGAACACGACAACCATGCTGGGCGTAGAACACCATCATTGCATCCCACCATCCCTGCCTGTCCGCGTCCTCTCCATTCGCGATGGTGTCCTTCACGGATTGCGGGAAGGGTTCCAGCAGCTCCTTGAACGACTTGCCCCAGAGCACCATGTCTGTTGGCGAGTCTGCGATGACGAGCCGCTTCAACCCCTTCGCGCGCCTGCGCACGACGAGCTCCGCCGCAAGCATCCCTCCCCACGAATGCCCAACGATGTGGTGATCGTCCTGAATCTTGAAGTACTCCAGGAGGTTCACCAGTTCCTCCACGAAGAACTCGATACTGAGGAGAGAGGCTTGTGCTTCCGAGAGGTGAGTGGAGCGCGCATTTCCAACCTGATCATAGAATAAGACGGGGAAGGAGTGGTTGGCAAGATCGGTGTGGGGGATGAGGTAGTCGTGCGCGAGCCCAGGTCCACCGTGAACGACGACGACCGGGGTGCGCGTACGGTTGCCGAGATCTCCAATGATCTTGTAGTAAGTCCGGAAAGCTTCACCCTTGTAAGTAAAGGGGACATGACCTTCTGTTGTAGTCATGGATATGAGATGGTGCTGTTGGAAATGGTGGAGATGGTGAGCAGCCGGTCGACGTAACACCTCATTCCCAGCCAGGCTACGTTTTTGAAGGTCAGAGGATGGCCCGATAAATTTTGGCTTCATCGAAGGTTCATGCACATACTTCCAATCTTCCGAAGTGGATTTTGGTCTGTATCCATCACCACATCCACAGAGGGGCGCTGATGCACGCGCTCTGAAGTGAGCGCAATCATCACAGATGTTCTAGTGGATTTTATGACTATGGATCTCTTTGGGCGTATATGGGTCATGCTTCCGGAAAGTCCCCACCATGATACGCCATGCCAGTGTGAGCAATCAATCATACCCATAGCTTCTTCGCGCCGCCCAAGTTCCGCCGTGCATCTCGACGGATTCTTCGGCGGTGCATAGTCCTGGCCTCGAGGCTATACGTGCCATCGATCTGCCTTATACGACATGAGTATATATCCGTCGCAGTATCTCTATTCTGTCATATCGACAAACCTACTCCCCCGACTTGCAGCGTTTACAGCGAAAATGGCAGCCGCTGTACGAGAATTGACCACACCCTCCGGTACGTGTGCTGTAACACCAAACCGACATGACCTGGATCAGACTTCCGACTGACAAATGCCAACAGATGATGAGCTGAACCAATATGCTCGAATCCTTGCAGAATCGTTCGGATACAGTGCGCACATATCCGGCTGTCGGACTCGGATGCGGAGACGAAACTAATCTCAGGGCACCGCCGGCGCCGGACAGGCTTCTTCGAGAGCGCGCTCAACAAGGATAGGACTCTTCAGGAGCCCATGGTGCGCGCCCACATGCTTGCTGCGCTGGTGACGGGCGAGGGCGAGGTGCACGTTGCCGAGCTGCCCGGTGTGGGCGTCGTAGGAATCGCCGTCTGGTGGGTACATCCGCGCATTGGTTAGAGCTTTCTTGTTCCTCATGCGAATATTTCTAGGTTCGGCCCAGGACACGTATATCTGGATTCGTACGTATATAAATTCATCATCAGATTACGGATGTACGGAATCTGACCTAGTACTTATCGTGGAAGTGATGTACAGCGCAACGCGGGACACAACCAAGTGGTGAAGAAGCTGCCCACAGAACTCCAGAAGTGGTGGAAGCAGGTTCGTGTCAAACTTCAGGTGCTTCGCATACAGTATCGATCATTCTCATTCTGTGCATGTTAGTTTCTAAGCGAGTATGGCACGCTGACCGACCGGGTGCTCGGCCCAGGTGTGAAGGTTGGAGGATACCACTTACAGCTCATCGGTGTTTCTCCTGCGCACCAAAGGAAAGGTGTTGCGTCGGCCCTCATGAAATATGCGGAGATGAAGGTATCGTTGATACACCTCTTTATATCGTTGATACACCTCTTTATATCGTTGATACACCTCTTTATACTACCCTGTGAATTCTGTCGCTGATGCGCCTACAGGCCCATACAATCGCCGTCCCATGCACGGTGGAGACTACTGGCGAAAGCAACGTGGGTTTGATGCTGCATGAGCTGTGGATTGAACGGGGTGTGCTGACGATCCAGATTCCAGATCGCCATTTACAGAGCTATGGGCTACCTTGTGGCCGGCGCCGGCCCGTTGACATCGATGCCCCCGAACAAAGGGACGTTCAAGATGACGGTGTTCATCAAGCACACGGAGTCTGAGACCGATGGTTAGCTGCAAGGGCAAGCTGTGGTTGAACAACGGAAAGACATACACGATATGCCGGCAATACAGGTACACACCAATCGTACATGGAAACATAAACTTGCGCGCATGATACATGAATGTTAAGCCTCGGTCAGAAAGCTACCCACAAGCTGCATGTACTTCTCCCGCTCCTCCCACTGAGGCATGTGACTTGACTCGGCGAAGGTGAACCATTTCACCTTTTGAATAGAGTGGAAGAACGGCGCGATGACGTCGTCCTGCGCCTCGTCGTGAACCCCATTGATAAGGAGGGTAGGGACGTTGATCTTGGGTATATCTTCGAGAACCGACCAGTCCTTGAGAGAGCCTGTGATGTTGAACTCGGAAGGGCCAAGCCTGCCAGTGCGAAACATTGCTTAGCACGTATCATAAGAGCCTGAGAAGGTAAGTCAAAACTTACATAGTCATGTAGACGGAGGGGTTGCTCTGCAGCGCTGCGAACACGGCTGCCACTTCCGGCGGTGGCGGATTGAGACGACAGAGGTGGCGGGAGTAAAATACGCCCACAGCATCTTCGTACTCCTTCGTCTCCGTCGTCCCGTCGGCCTCGTGTTTGTCCAAGACAGCCTGGACGTGCGAACGAACTCAATCTCGACGAAGAAGAGGACATGTGTATGGCAACCCGTACCTGCACGTCGGCCGGCAGCTGTGCGCGGAGGTGGTTCGCAGCATCGACCCAGAGCTTCATGGACGCTGGGGCGCTCGCGATAACCAGACGCTTCAGACCTGGGGGATGGCTTATCGCAAACCGCGCTCCCAACATGCCTCCCCACGAGTGCCCGAGCAAGTCGAAGTTGTCCTGGACGCCGAGGTGCTCCAGGAGTTCTTTGAGCTGCGTGAGGAAGAGTGCCTCTGTCCAGAAGGACGCGTCGCCACTCTTCTCGGGGAGGTGAGTGGACTTGCCATTCCCGAGCTGGTCGTAGAAGATCGCAGGGATGCCGTGCGAGGCCGTCAGGTCGGTGAGGGAAAGGAGATAGTCGTGGATGATGCCAGGGCCGCCGTGCAGGACTACGAGAGGTCGGCGAGTTGAGGTCTTCAAGTCACCGCAGACCTTGTAAAAGGTTTTGCATAGCTTGTCGATGCCTGGAACAGCGAAGCTGAGATAGCCTTCCATGGGGAGTGAGTAGCCAGAGGGCTCGAGTATTCGAAGTACTTCAAGCTGTTGTATAATCAAGTAGTATATGTGATAACTGATTCAAGGCCAGCCGAGTGCACCGAATTCCTGAGCGGCGTACATTAGCTGCAGATCAGGCCGCTGAGAAGGCCTGGGCGGGTGGATGTCTGCAGTAACTTCATCACCAGATCTTTTGCAAATCCACGGGCGCACGCCATCGGTCAAAAGTACCGCGCGTCGAATCGCGCGGTCAATCCTTAGTACATAAACCATATCAGAAGCGCCTCTCACGACAAGACTGCATGGATGAAAAAGCCTCCCAGCCCTTGGGATCCCTCTACAAGCTCTGAGTACGTACAGGATAGCGTCTCTTTGGTGGATGCTTGTAGTACGCCAGGCCTTTTCCACGGGCGCAACGCCACCACAGTCCATATTACTTACTCGCGGCATACCGAGTGTTACGCGCTTCAGGTAGGGCAAGTTCAACCATGCGCTGACGGCGAATGCAGTGTATCGGCCCACAAACTATTATCCAGTCCGTCACTGTGCACGGTAAGCACTCTGTCACTATATGCTCAGACACTGTGAAAGCTTCCTCGCCTTTGGGAGAGTCCCTGGCGGAGGAGGCGCATATGTGAAGGGCTTGCGGTCTATCTGTCGTAAGCGATCCTTATGGGCGGTGAAATTGGGACTAGAGCGGCCACAAGGACTGGACCGGGGAGTCCCTTGAACTCGAGCTACGGCCTGTATGATGGCAATGCCGGCTCAGAGACGAGAAGGCTGTTGTGCTGCTGGTGCAAACGTGTCCCAATGACAAGGCGCACGGAGGAACAATTCTGGTTTGGACGGCCGATTGCATATGGATGAAATAAGCACCTGCCTTACTGCAGGACTGGAAGCCATGCAGCGCTTTTTGTACCGCCGACCGTAGCCCCCGGAGGATACTAGAGTTCACATCGACCGTCGACTTGGTATCGCCGGCTTCGTCCACCACTAAGGTGGCGAGGCATTCCACATGCACCCTGAGGTCGCCTCGAGAACTGCCCCGCGCGCTCCTTCCGTCTTCGTGCGTGGTGAATAGGGGGATTGCGCACGTAGCACTTGAGGGAAGTAACAATTCTACTTACCTCTCCAAATGATGTCTGTCTTCACAGCGCCGAGTACCACATCGCCACGTGTTCGGAATGAGGGATGCTTGAAGCGAGATGGCCAGGCACAGGCGTTGAGTAGGCCGAAGCCGCGCTTCATTCTCCCCGATTCACCCGAAACCTGTTGTGTTATGGGCAGAGTGTTCGAAAGGATTGTGAAGAGCTGTCCCCTAATGACGCTTATATGAGTAATCTTGCGAGAAGGTTTCCAGCCGTTTCAGGAGGAATCTCTCGTCACCTTCACGTACTGGTGCGGAGAGAATTGTGAATCATGAGGGAGGTGGGACGACCGGATATTGCACTCACACATTCGGAGCCTCAACCACCGGAGGCCGACCGGCGAGAGTCGATGGTCGGCAGAATGCATCCCATCGACATTCCTGCGCTCGCAATCAGCGATCAGTTCGATGTTGCCCAAAGTTCTGTTGTGGAGCCTCGCATGAAGAATATTGCGGATGCCGTTCGAGGAGTCGAGCCATATGCTGTGAAGTACATGAATACGGAGATGGGGTTTCCGAGTGAACGATAGCGCGCGGGCCCGTACCGAGGGGCTTGGTAAAAGGAATCCGATTCTACCAGTTAGTGTACATCACGTATTCCAACAAATTCTGAAAAGCATGTCAGAACGAGCATCCTCCTGTCCCCCGCGACGTACCAGAAGCAGCTCAATCACCACCACACAGCACCCTTCATCAGCCTCCGGCCTGTCCTCACCACCTGCGCGTTGAGCACAGCCCCATCTTCGCCGAACCGAGCACCGACGTCGACCGTGCCTCCAGGATGACGCATTCTGACCAAATCGGAGTCGGCCTGAGAAGTAACCCCGCGCGCACGGGACTTGGTCGCGATCTCATGAGCGATGGTGCCCTGCACTCCGGCCGCTACTCCGAGACAAAGTCCGACAGTCATCGGCACGGCCTTGTGGAGAACTCCCATCGAGAACGCATGGATGACGATGTCCGCGTCGTCGGTCGCGTCGGGCGTGCTCAGGATGGCGATTTTGGGCTGCGCCTTTGCTGAAGGATCTAAACCCATGCGCACCGCGCCGGCCTGACGGATCGTCTCGACGAGCTGGACGACATCGGGCTTAGCGAGGTCGTCGGGACTGATGCCCAGGTGCTCGGCATGTATAGCCTTCGCGAGATGTTCGGCCGCGATGAAGACAGTGGGGTTCGTGGCGTCTACGAGTGAGGCGGGTATGCTCGAAAGCTTGGCGTCTCCGACCTCGAGGATATCTACGGGAGAACCCGTAGGGAGTAGTTTGCCAGTACGTGCCCCTCCTGGATTGACAAACTGAAGGATGATGCGGGATGCCTGGCCTGGGACGCCAGCCATCTCGACCTCTGGGAGGTTGAGCTCTGCAACGTGCTCGGACGACACTGGGAAGGTGGTGTCGATCAACTTGGACGTGTTTGTGTTGAACGATCGGACAGTGGCGAGATTCCCAGTCGCGTCGAACGTGGGTGAACACAAACCCTCATCCAGGGCGAAGACACCGATCATGCTCGAGAGGTTGCCGCAGTTGCCAGACAGGTCCAGTTCACCGTCTTCGATTCCGACTTGGACGAAGGTGTATTCGATGTCGACGTCGCGATTGGAGGGAGAGGGCGGGCCGACAACGCAGATCTTAGACAAGCTCGAGACGCCTCCGCCCATGCCGTTCAGCTGGCGACGATAGACCGGGTCAGGAGAGCCCATGATGCCCGAAAAAATTGGGGTCCATTCGTTTGGGTTTTCTGGCAAGTCTGAACGCTTGAGGAAGGTGCCCTTGGACGTGCCTCCGCGCAGGAACGTGGCGGGGAGGGGGTTGGCAACGTGGGACATAGAACGACTTCGTGCCATTTCACGACAGACAGTGCGGGCGTATTTTGCCGTGTAAAGCATCCTAGAATTACTCGCCAACGGGTTAGCTCGTAAAAACGCGACTAATGGGTAGCTATACCTCCAATCAAGTGGCAGGAGTCAAGTAACGAGAAGAAGCTGCAGTGAGAACTTGAAGGTACGACTTGAACTTACTTATTCCGCATCTCCCCGCAGCCGGCCCGGCGCCCGCAACGTTCTGCGGCCTACATTTCGGCGCTAAACATGGACTGTGTAGTTGTCTCCGATGAGCGGTCTACCAACGTTTTCAAGGATGCCATCATGCCTCACAACCGACCAAGTATCACTTTAGTCATCGGTCATATTTTGAACAATGAACGCCCGGTGCGCAACTTCTGTGGAATGAATTTCTGCCAGGATCTCTCGTACGCTCCGACGCTGGTTAACTCGATCCTAGCACACATGCTGTGCGCGCCCTCTCATCCTTTCAAAAAATCACCCACAACCTCCATATATCTCCTCCGTTCTTCCCAAAACGGCATATGACTGGATGCACCGAACTTCACCCACTTCGCCCCTGGGATCTTCTTCGCATAAGCTTCGGTCACGTAATCTTGCACGAAGTCGTATCGACCGCTGATGACCAGTGTAGGCACATCGACATCGTGCACACGGTCGACGATCGACCAATGTCGCGTCAAACTAGACACAGAAAAATAAAACTCGGATCAGTGCATTGGGCTGGCTCGGAGACGTCCTCCACTTACCCGGCTCTCGCCACTGTGCGATCGCCCCTCTCTCCGAATGCATATGCGAATGTGCGGACAAGCTCCTCCGGAAGCGGCTGCACGCGGCAGCCATGCTGGGCATAGAACGCCATGACGGCGTCCCGCCAAGCAGACCCGTCTTCTGCATCTCCCTTCGCAATGGCGTCCTGCACAGATTTCGGGAACTTCTTCAGCAGCTCGTTGGTGGACTCGACCCTGAGCGCAACGGCGGCCGGCGAATTCGAAATGACGAGACGTTTCAGTCCTTTCGGGTGCCTCCGCACGACCAATTCAGCCGCAAGCATCCCGCCCCAGGAGTGTCCGACGATGTGGAATTCGTCTTGGATACCGAAATGCTCCAGAAGGTTCTCCAGCTCAGCGACGAAAAACTCGATGTTGAGGAGGGGCATGTGCTCCTTGGAGAAGTGGGACGATCGTCCGTTCCCGACCTGGTCGTAGAATATGACTGGTGTCGATTGGTCGGCGAGCTCGGTGTGGGGAAGGAGATAGTCGTGGGTGAAACCAGGTCCTCCGTGAATTACGACTAGTGGAGGCCGCGTAGGGTTGTCGAGGTTCCCGACAGTCTTGAAGTATGTCTCGAAAGTCTGACCTAGGTGAGTGAAGGGAATGTAACCCTCCTTAGTGGACATAGTCTCGGAGGGATTGTTTTGTGGGAACGGCAGGGGTTGGACAACGGGGGGTCAGTGGTCGTCCTGGGCGGCTCTGAAGCTCAACCTACACGTGTATTAGTCGCCGCTCTACCCGCTATATCCGTGAAAGTTTCACCTTTAACCGGGTACATAGCGTAAGCGGTCAAATCAGTCTCTCAGTAAAACTTCAGAACTCGCGGACAATATTCCTTCCTTATCTGGCCTAGACGCAACCAAGACGACTCCTGAATCAAGATTCGTTAAGCTTGTGACCAACGTTCCACTGGCAGCAAGAAATGTCGGACCTCTCCCTCGGACCGCCCAGGTGAGAAACGTAAGGATTAAAGGATTTGACTATACCGCCGACTCTATCCACGCATTCGGCCTCCGAGTCCGTTCCGTATTTGTACCTATCGGATCAGTGCATAACGCAGAAGACGTATCGTGCGAGCAACTTGGACGAGCTTGAGAGCGAGTGTTGCACCAGTCGCCTGAAGCTCCCAGGGAATCTCATAGCCATCATAATCCATGTGGCACCCCCATCGAGCAAGAGTAGAATCGCACGTGTTTCGGTGGCGGTTATTTCGCAGCCTGTTGTGCACAGCCGGAGGAAGACGAGAAGCCAATCCACAACGCTTTTGGAGCAACTCTTACAGAGCCTGGCGGGCATTTTATTACGCTGCTTTGCAAACTATTCAGCGGCAAACATAGGATGGACAAACACGGACGGACAAACACAATCAGAGAGCAGCAAAGCAAGCAGACGATACACATACAGCACCACCTGAGATGACAATCAACAATGTGAGACCAAAAATATTAACCACGCCAGAGGGGCAGACTCACCATAAAATAAAGATAACCATCGGACAGATACAGTTCCAGTCGAACCACACAGCCAAACGTATAACCAAAAAAAAACAGAATCCACCACAAGATCATCCGAACGCAGTCGGCGGCATCGGCGCCCTCCGCATATCGTCCCCTCTATCCGATTCTTCTCGTCTCCTCTTCCGTCCATGAAGCGCAAAGCTCGGCGGAGTTGTGAAGTACTGCTCAATGGCTGGCCTACGGCGACGGCTGGCATCCGGTCGGGCAGACACGGGGGTTGGGAGAGTGGATACCGTCGGGCTCGTTGGATTCGAATGCACCAGCGATTCGATGGACATGGCTCCAGTCCCGGCAGAACCAGCACCGTTCGCAGAGGAGGATTGGCCTCGATCCCTGGAGCCGGCGATCCAGGACGCTGACTTGTACTGCAGGAAACGGAGACGGTCAGCGCATGGTTCCTCCTGCACGGCTACAACAGGCAAACGTACAGTTTCCAGTTCCGGTTTGCCACGCCAGCGCGCGATGGCTTCGCAAAAGCGGACGGCAGCGCGTTCAACGGCCTCCGCGGGGAATTGCCAGGCAAGATCTTCCATGTGTGTCGCTACGTCGGGGGTCGTGGATGGGACGGCGTAGAACTATAGTAGGGCGTCAGTACGCTGCTTTCAAACACATATATACTTGGCTATGACCCACCCGTGCCAGCCGCTCAGTCATCTCCAGCTCATATTCCAGCTCTGCTCCCTCACGAGCATAGTAAAGAGGAACTTGACCACCACCCATCGGTTCGCGGAGGGAGGGAAACAGGACTTTTGTAGCCTCGTCTAGCTCCGGGAGGTCGTCGGGGTCGAACTCGGTGAACTCGGGGTCATCGCCACCGCTAGCCCGACCAGCAGTCGCCCCCGATGAGCTCGACGCCCCGCTGTGCGGCGGCCGGGAACCGCGCGCATGCGACATGGCC
>VJXU01003456.1:0-11114 GCA_008694245.1 Ganoderma sp. BRIUMSc | reverse complement strand
TACGAGCCAGCCGGCCGGCAGACGCTCTTGGTGCAGGAGGGCGAGGAGCCGCTTGCGGTTGGGCGGGACGACGGGCGGGAGGAGGCCATGGAGTTCGTTACAGCGTTGAGCTTGAAGTATCCTCTTTAAACGTTACGACAAGATCCATGTTCAGGATTTGACTCCGGGTCCTCCTGGCAGGACACATCGAGCTCCAGGTGCTATTAAGTCTCGCTAGGTATCATGATGGAGGCGACAGGAACCGCTTTGAGGACCTCAAACTGGTGTATTGTGGTTCGTTGATGGGAGGAGAAATTCCGATGGCAGTGTTCGAACTTGCATGCTGTCTACAGCAGCAGCTGATGGCGCGTGTGTGATTAGTTTGAAATATTAGTCGTTTACTTGCGCATAATAATCGACATTGAAGACTATAATTTGTCTGTTATATCCTGCAATACGATCCATTGAACGTCTTGACCAACGACTCCACCACCTCTCCTGTCTCTTGCGATGGTCATCCACGAAAATACTCTCAAGCTTTGATTATCTCTGGCTAGCCCTTGACTACTGCGACTCTCAGGCGCTCGTTCTGAGTTATCACTCTGGAGGCCAGCGATTTTCTAGTGACGTCGAGCATTGTTGGCCTCCAGTGTCCCTACGAGCTGTTTCATATATCGCTCAGTCTGACTTCTATACAGCTCTCGCGCGACTGTTCGAAGGTAGTACCCTAGTTCAGAATCGAAGTGGCCCCTCGCATCCATTGCCAGCCTGCAAGAGCGAGTCCGTCCACAAATTGTCTCTTACGTTATAGAATACTACAGATGGATTCGCCGGGCGGACCTCTTGACTCTCGCGATGGTCAACCGCCAACCTGCCCTCAAACCGATTGTACTGAGCTCCTTCTGCCCCTCTTCCCAAGTCCTAAAACCGCTTCAAGCACTAGCAGTATCCATGACCGCCACAGCCAAGGCGCATCCGAGAGCGGAAAAAGGCGGCCTTCGTCGCTCAATTACGCAACGCACTGTGAGTTTACCCGATGTATTCGCTGTAACGTCCGAGGGGCGAGGATTCGCTGCAAGCCAAACCTGGCTCGCGATAGTGAGAAGAAAGAAGGGTGACGCGTGGATCTACGCATCGTCGGCGAAAGCGCGCGCGCACTGCACGCACTTCTGCATTCGGCGGTATCGTCTGCCCATTCCGGAACCTACTGTCAGCCGTGTACGCAACAGGCCGCTCCAGGAGAGCGCAAACGCACCCATCGAATGCCCGTACAACTACCACCTCTGAGGCCGCCGCGCTGCCATACGCCAAATTGGACGGATCCGCAACTTCAAACTGTCCTGTCATGGCAATTGGTTAGACCGGAGCTAGGGACGAGCCGTTGTACCGAGGCACGTACACATAGTATTCCGCGGTTGTACAAACACTCTACATCGTAGCAGAGTAGGGAGGGGGAGGCGGATCCGGCGCGCTCGGCGCCGCCCAGCTAGTGCCAATATCTGTTGGACCAGATGGAGGCGGAGGGGCAGGCGGCGCCGGCGTTGGATGGTCGTGATGCATGTGAGGTACATGGGCAGCGGGAGGGCTGGCGCTTGCCGCTGCAGATGTTGCCGCGGCATTGTCGTTCATCGTCGTCATAATGATGTTATTGTTCTCCACCATCCAGGTTGTCGAGAACGTGTCGTTGTTTCCCGCTGTCCGAGCTGGACGGTTCCCGGCTCGATCCTGTCCGGATCAGCGAGTGAGCACTCCCATATTGCGATGCACCATCGGACGCGTAACACGACTGAGGCCTTCCGACTCACCGGGCGGAGGTAATCTGTCGCGTTCCCAGATGCGGCAACGGCACCCGGGGCGATTGGCCTTCGTGGCGGACTCCTCTGTGCCTGGGATGCAGCCCTCACAATGGTGATGAAGATACTCAGAGCTATCAATAAGCCTGCGATTATTGCAATGACCACCCCGGGATTGGTGGACGACGGGTCGGGGAAGCCATCGCGGATCGCCAGAGGTGCCATGGCGGCTGCTACGTCGAAGGGTGGTGGGCTTTCGCCGCTATCGCGGGGAGGCGTACGACCCGAGCCGGGTACGAGTGGTAGGAGGCGGCAGGGAAAAGGATGAAGGAAACGGAAAGAAGAGTACAGCAGTGGCAGCGGCTTCGAGGCCTTTAAGTGAAAGGCGATGATAACGGTACCCAGCCGTCGGCATTCGGCAAAGACCTGTGGTCGGGCGGTGACGGGTGTGCAGGCCCAGCATATAAGTCCGGTGATCTCGGGAGCTAAGAAAGACGTTCTACCGACGCACTGCTAAGTAACAGTGGACTGATGCAGGATAGTTGTAGGGCTTGCACGGTCCCACGCGGGGCGAGACGGCTCGACCGTGGACTTGAACCTGGAGGCAGTGTACGGTACATATCTGTGGCAGTGCGATAGTGGGAACGAGTTGTGCCTAGTTGTGCCTTTGCAAGTCTTTAATTGTAGTGCAGATGATGGCCTCCATTCGAACAGTACTTACTTATGCGGTAGTAAGCACTAGTACTGGGGGTAATTGTGTGTAAGTTACGGGTATAAGTACCTTGGACGCAGATCGCAAACTAAGCCTGAGGGACTCTGACGCCTCCGAGTCGATGTAAGTACTTACTCTCGATGTCCATGCCACTGGTACATGTGATACACTAGGTGCATATCAGAATATTTCACCCATAATACTGTAAAGGTTACGGTAAAAGTAGTCTGAATACCTTTACCATCCCACGCCGTCAAAAATGTAATGCCTCTTTGTAGTGGAATACAGTCCCATCACAGTGCGCGCCATTCTTATGGTCGCTCTACAAAGAGCTTTACAGTTTTCAAGACAAAGGATTGCAAAGGTATTCAGATTATTTTCACAGCAACCTTTACCGTAATTCAGGACATATTACGCTGATATGCACCCCGTGATAGCCTTGGCTCGATGTCATGTGTATGCACGAGGCTATGTCCTTACACCATAATCATCACCTCGATCGTTCCGTTACGCGGGATCAGAAGATCGAAGCGGTCGCACAGCATGGACACTGCACCCTACTGCACCTCAGTGCACTCACCTGCCAGAACCAGCGTGGACGGCCACGGCGTCCGGTCCTATTGCGAGCGTGAACGCAACTGTCGTCTAAGTACAGCTTGTTGACAGGCCATGCACGGCGGTTCAGGAGGACGGGTGGGAAGGGTGGGGGGAGGCGCCACGAATTGCCCCGTGGGAGTGGAAGTGATTCGGACCAGGATGTGTTCGAAGGTTGAGGCGTTAATTAATTTGAACGGGCGCGTGGTGGAATAGCAGCCTCCCGTGTGGGAGGTTTGCGTCAGAGCTCAGATCTATCCCGGGTCTGTATACCGGAGTGGGCGGAGCGAAGACGCGTACAGGTCGGATGGAGTGTCCCTGAAGTACTGACAAGCGGATAATGCGGACACAGCGTTCAGGGAGGGAGGTGGTCCGAGAACATGGACTCGCTGGAGAGAGGGGACCAAATTGTCACTTGACGGGAAACGTGGCGCACTCCGCGTCGGCTCGCTATATTCCGCGGGTGTCTCTCCGCGCCGAACTACCCGCACGTACTCGCACCACCACCACACACCTGGCTAATGGCGTGAAAGGACCGAGTAGGGAGGAGGAGGGTCCTAAGCCGACACTAACGCAGAAACGATGGATGGCATGGACCTGTGGGTAAAGGGGACGGCGGGAGTAGGGGCTGGCAGATGAGGGGCGGGCAGATGAAGGGCGGTAGGACCAATGGCTCCATGCCCTGAGGGGAATGCCGGGAAGTCGGCCGTGGGACGCGACGCACTCGGTACGTGAACAGAGACTTCGTGCGGAGGGCTTGCGCTCGCTATCCTCGCTGTGTTGTTATAGAGCATCATAACAATACCATGATTCTCCCTCATCGGGATCGTGTCGTTATTCGCCGTCGTCCAGGTCCTTGTGTCCGTGTCCAATAGAAGAACTATGACGAGACCGCCGGTTGCGCCCTACTCGAGGGGGAGGGGCATGCGCGATGTTGCGGGGGACGTGTCGAAGCCCCACCATGAGTTTCACCATGAGCGGCGAGAGCACTGGAGACGTGTTCTGTTGCAGGATTGTGGGGTAGATCGACCCATTCATCGTGGCATCGTGGCGTCCCGACGAGGTATCAACGTCATGTCAAGTCTGCTTGTTTGGAGTGGTCAATGATATACACCTCACCCGCCCACGATGGGGTTGGGTCGGGTATCCGCCAGAAACTGAGACAGGCTTTGTGGGACGCCGCCCTGACTCTGCGGCCATAGCATGCGGAAGCATGCCATGTCAGAGCGGGCGCAGGTCATACGAGAACACGGACTCGCAGAGGAGAGCGTGCGTGTATGTTCCGTTGCGCATTTGGTCCTGAAAAGCGGCGTAACGTCGAGAATGCAATCGAGCATCGTGTCATACCGGTCGGATTCCCTGGACGGTTGAATGTTCCACTTCCGTGACAGCGCGAGGGTCCTTCGGTGCAAAGATGTTCGACTTTATGGTATGCTGAAAGACGCACTGACTTGGACGCCTTCATCCCCTCTGCCTGAAGCGGTCGTGGAGGTTGAGCAGCTCATACCGGTCTAGAACAGGTGGACTACTCGCGCGATGGATCGTCACCGGGTAGGGCAATGGCACGATCACCATCGAGCCCGATTGCGTCGGCCCAGATTTCAGAGGGGATAGGGATGGCCAGGCTTGAGGAGGAACTTGAAGTATACTTCGCAGGCGATACCCTCGGGGATTCGGACGGGCGGGGGATGGGCACAAGGCTGACGCCGTCTCCGAGTCGCCGTGCAGGATCTCCGTTCTGTGATACTACCAACACGGCATCAGATGCATGATAACCGGTGAAAAAGACAGAATAGATGGAGCTTCTGTAACTATATGTTACCCTCGCTGCGAGTGGGCCATGGCACTGGTTGGTGTCAGCTAGGATCCGGCCCACATTCGCACAGGCGCAGCACTAGACTAGTGTTGGCCCACCTTAGCAACGACTTGCAGCTATAGTGGGGGGCTGAAAAGACGAAGTCCGCGCATACAGTCGGTTCAGGCCTCGGCATCCAGGCCCAGGAGGGTGGGATGGAGGTGGGTAAGTTCAAGCGCAGTTGACTGGAGCAGCATTGAAAGAGAGTTCTCGCACGGCCACTGGAGGTTGCCGAACAATGCCTCGGACAAATCGTGCTAACGCAATCTCTCCCTGGCTTTGTCAGCTACGTCAGATCCGAGACAGCCGCCCTGAAGAGCCTTCACTCCTTCGTCGCTTCCTGTGTGCACATCTACCCTCATTTGGCCTTCCTGCGTTTACCCAGATGTCAACTTCGGCATTTTAGACGCATACATTCCATAAGGAATGACAAATCTCCTCTAAACTCCGGTATTCTGTATTCCATATACACAGGAACTCGGTCAGCTGCTACGACACACTCCTCGTACGAGCGTCGCGGTGGCACACCATCACGGTCATACTCCCCGACCCCACCGAGTCCTCTTACAAGCCCAGACTAAGGAAATTTGTATCAGCTCACACTCACCGTAAGTGTACCGCACAGTTCCAGAGTCTACACTGAGAACTTATGTGACCTCACGAGGTAGGAACGCTGCATCCGATGGACGGACCAGATCATCCGGCGGCGCAATGCTTCTCGAAGAAACCGACCCCGCATTGCCCAGTGCGCCCCCCCTAGCGAAAGTTGCCGCGATCCCACAGATCTATATAATCCCGCATCGATCGTCGCTGGATAACCCATCCCCTCCCTCTCCACATCCACAACCTCAGCCCACTCGCCTCTCTACTCGAGCACCCAAGCACCATGGTCCTCAAGCTCTACGGCAACCCGCACTCGACCTGCACCGCACGCGTCCGCACCGTGCTCGAGGAGCTCTCGATCCCCTTCGAGCTCGTCATCGTCGACTTCGCCAAGGGCGAGCACAAGGCCCCCGCGTTCACCGCCGTCCAGCCGTTCGGCCAGGTGCCCTACCTCGACGACGACGGCTTCAAGGTCTTCGAGAGCCGCGCCATCTGCCGCTACCTCGCGCTCAAGTACGGCGGCGTCGGCAAGCTCATCCCCGACCCGGCCAACCACCAGAAGACGGCAATCTTCGAGCAGGGCGCGAGCATCGAGCTCTCCAACTTTGACCCCTTTGCGTCCGCGCTCGCGTTTGAGAATGTGTTCAAGCCGTGAGTGTTCCCTCTTCGTCGCTCGTGCGGGTGATGAGCGTGCTCACGTGGTTCTGGCTTGGCTTGCAGCGTTCTCGGCCTGCAGACCGACCCAGCCTTTGTGGAGAAACTCAAGGGCCTCCTCGAGGCCAAGCTCGCAGGGTACGAAGCCCTCCTCGGCCGCCAGAAGTACATTGCCGGTGACGTAAGTGTTTACTCCGGGCCGCCGCCAAGTTCGAGTCCTGATCGCTCCCGCGCATGTAGGAGGTGACCCTCGCCGATCTCTTCCACCTGCCGTACGGCACCCTGCTCAAGATCCAGAAGATCGACTTCTTCGAGTCCGACAAGTACCCCAACATCAAGAAGTGAGTTTCCTTTCCCTCGGATTGTTGATGTTAGACTAGGGCTAATGGGGTTATCACGACAGATGGTGGGCGGACATCTCCTCGCGCCCCTCGTGGGTGAAGGTCTCCGCGCACTAAGCACACCGTTGGGACCGTGTATGCGCATATACCCTGTAATAGAACATCAGAATGTGAAATGTACTGTGTGTACCCTGAACTGGAACGATCGACTGCCCAGACTCCGTGCCCATCTCGTTGTGTGCGATCTACCGATCAAGTCGCGTATACACACACCTTGACAGCATCGACTAGCATGGAGCCACAGTCAAGCGCTATGCCCACTTAGCATGCCCCCTCCCCCCCGGCATATGAGTCCTCATATGTTACACGGCCGCATCACTGAGTACATGCATCGTATGCTGGATCTCAAGTGCACGAATCAGAGAACTGCGAAAGTTCGGCCATTGCTAGTACAAAGGACGGCTAGGTTGGTCCTTGATCTCAGTCAACACGCCTAACGAGCGGGATCTTTTGCTCCCCTTTCCCGGCCTTATCGGATTTCTGTAAAGTTCGAAACCATGTATGAAGTTGCATAATTTCACACGAGAACACCAAAGAACACGCTGAATGTGTTCGGATGCATCCTGCGTTAGACTAGATAATGTCGTTGTTGTCCTTTCACGTTCCCTTCACGTACTTGCCTGCTTGAACGCGTCATGTCCAAATTTGGCTGCCCTCCGATCCCGCCCCTCAACACCATGAACATTCCGACATATATAAGATGGGGAAGTATCGTCCTCCATCTTCTGAACTCTTTCTTCCCCCCCTATCTTCCCCTGCTGCTCCTGGGTCGCGTCGTGATTCGTGACTACTACCCAACTGCCTGGCAACATCAGGCTGACCACCCATGCAACTCCTACCAAGTACCGCCAAATCCGACAGATATTCAACCAGAAGAGACTGCAAAGAACCGAAATGGCACCTTTCATGTGCTTCACATGGCGTACATAGCACGCGAGATAACGCTCAAGTCGAGAGGCATCTCCGCGCGACGCAAGTTGGAGACCTCATCGCGAGCCGTCTGGGTGCGATCTCGCGTCGGGCCGGTTGTTACCGACTGCCACGTGGAGGCGCTAACTACAATCACAGGCAGAGACCCCAATGAATTTTAAGGTTGGCTGCGGGTGAGCGGCTGTGCTCTCCACACACGTCACCTCCGAGTCCGAGGAACCGTTCGCGTCGTCTTCTTGCTTCACCTTGCCGCTGTCTCTCTCCACTTCTCGATCAGCTCCTTCTCCCAACGCTCTATGGACCGCAAAGTGAATGGGTACCTCGCGTCCCCATCCACCCCTGCATCCTACTACTACAGCGATGGCGAAATCCACGCCCCAGCACCCGAGGATGTCGCCGAGAAGCTCCGGAGTGCAGGCAGCCTCCCCAAGGCCGCCGACCGCGTCGCCGACCTCATCGTGCAGGAGGCCACAGATCGTCGGCAGATGATCGGCGGTGTGGACAACTTCTGGCTGCTCCTGTCTGGGATCACCGACTTTAACCCGGTCCGTGTCAACTTGCTGCTCCCGATCGTGTGGTCACGCTATTGCTCACCTCCAGCCCCTTTCGCATGTCGCAGGCGTGCACGTCCGTCAGCATCCTTCGTGACGCGGTCACGGTCGAAGACGTCGCTGAGGTAAGCTGCTTAACCCCGCTGCTTCTGTCGTGGGTCGTTCGGCTTAGCCACGATCGATCTTCCCCCAGCAACTTCTTCGACAGTCGGACAAGTTCCCGCGATTCAGACAGAAGCTCGAGGGCGTCGGCGGCCTCTTTCGCGGCCCCATCTTCGTCGATGACCCCGACTTCAACGTCTTCAACCACGTCCATGTCCGCCGTCTCCCACAGCCTGCGGGCAAGCGGGAGCTCGATGTGCTGGTACGTGTCTCGCGGTTGCTTATGATATCCGTGGCAAGGCGGACGTTTCGAGCGTCCGTGAACGGTGCGGGAATTGGTGTGGAAATTCAATCTTCGTGATTTCCGGGGTGTTCAGAGGTGGAGGAACGTCAAGTTTGCTCGGCGTTTCTCAAGCGCACAGCGCATTGTACCAGTGCGGGGGCCATCCGCAAAAGTGCCATTGCCTGCGGCGACCCTGAGCTTCCCTGTCGCCTCTGGGGTAGGACCACAAGTGACCTCAGGCCGTGTGCGGCTCTCAGGAAGGAGCTTCCTGATAGCCTGGGGCTTCTGAAGGGTTCTGAGACGACTTCTCCAGGAACTCAGGAGCGCCAAAGCGGATGCACTTTTGCTGATGGGCCCGCCACCGTCTGGAATACGACTGTAACGGGACTGAGAAAACTCTCCAGTCACAATCATATTCCGGGCAGTGCTGTCTGGTAAACGTCGTATAAACCTCAATACTTGCACGGCGAACATCGGAAAATAGTGGTATGTTCCTCTGTTTGATCATGTCTCGAAGGGGCGCACAGCACGTTTCACGCCAATCTTCCTTGATCTGTTCAGCGGGAAAGTCGACCTTTCACTCAGCTTCCCTTACGTCTATTCGGGAAAGGCGAACTTTCCCATGCATTCCTGCTTCTCGTCAACGGAAATCTTTGACAGCTCCGGAAAATGTCGGTGACACGGATGCGAAGTCATCCTGTTCCGCGTTGCATACATTTATGCCAATTCTCTGACACAGGTGCAGCTATCCGGAAAAGTAACACAATTTTCCTTCTCGAGGTTTCCGGTCAATGGCTCTCGTGTCATTTCGCTCTCGACCCACGCAAGGGGTAAATTAAGTTGCCTTGCCCTTGGGCTGTTTCCAGTCTCAGGAAACCAGAGTATAAAGAGCAAGACTCCGAAACCACGAAGCACCGCGGACACTCCTGAGGACTTTGATTATTCTATCCTTGTTTCCTCACCATCCCCCTGATCCCGGAATATGTATCGTTGCCATCGTGAGTGGAGCGCAAGCTTACGACCGCGTGGTGGACACGTGTGACAGGTGGGCGAGTTCATCGCTGAGGAATGGGATCTTTCGCGTCCGCTATGGGATACCCTTCTCGTGGAGAACTACCACGGCGAAGATGGTGCTTGCGCCATCGTATCCAGAGGGTAAGCGGCCCACGTTCCTGGTTAGGCAACCCTGCTGACCATTTACATAGGCACCACACCCTCTCAGATGGCCAAGGTGCGCATGTATGCAGGTCATTTCGTACATTATCTTACATCGTCTCTCGGACCAAGGTTTTGTCATGAGTCAGTTGTACCTCACGTCGTTCTTTGATGACCTCGCCCAGATGATGAATGGCGCTGCGGACAAGCTCAGCAAAGCCAAACGCGGCCTTCTCCTTCCATCTGAGTACTCCAAGTCCCTCAGGCCGCTCGATCCCTACGCCTCCAATGCCATCCTCGCTCCCTTCTTCGCACTCTTTCTAACGCTTCTCTACTGGGTCGTCTTTGTTGCCAGCAGCGTATTCTCCTTGTTCTGGAGCACTTATCAGGGCCTTCGCATGGTGGCATACCTCCTGTTTACCTTCTGGCGCGTCGAGATGGTGACGGCCGATCAACCGGGCAAGCGCACCCCGCACCGAGAGTTCTCCAGCTCCCGCGTGTTCAGCCTCCAAGACGTCAAAGCTTGTCAGCAAGCGTTCTCCGGTCCTCGTCCTGGGTCCGCTGTCGCGGGGGTGCCAAAGGACCAGCGGCGAAATGTCCGCAGTAGGAAGGGACACGTCACTCTCAACGATGTCATCTGCGCAGTCATGGCGGACGTGCTGGCGGAAGTCATCGCCTCTAAACCGGCACCAAAGACCGCTTGGGGCAAGGTTAGACGGACGGTGAATAGATTCCTCCCGGCCCCGATGGGCTTCTTCATGTGAGTCATACTTTGTCCGCCGTGTGTTGCCAGGTTTCCGTTGCTTACGGCCTCGCGGTATAGACCCATTAGTGTCCGTCAGCCCGGCGACTGGTCGATGCGCAACCTCTCGACTGCGTCCAATGTTTACCTTTATCCCTCCCGTGACCTCACCTCCGACGTTTCCGTCCGCGAAATCCACGCGCATATCCACCGTTGTCGGTACGAACTATCGCTGATGAAGCACAGCGCGTGGCCCAAGTTCTGCTTCCACATATTGCAGCTCTCGGGGCAAGCACCCGTGGTTCTGCCGCTCTCGTGGTTCTTGAAGTCGCGAGAGCGGAGGAATCCGTTCGTCAAGGTGATGAGGCGGCTTGTGATGAAGCCGCTTATCGACGCATGCACGGAATCATGTATGTTCGTTCTATCCCCTTGCGACGCTCTCCGAGGCTAATTACCATCCCACGCACCATCCCAGTCCCCGCCGTCTTGACCAAGTGCGTCATTCTCATTCGCCGCAGATCTCGCTCACTCGCTGATGCTGATATGACGCCTCTAGCATCCCTGGGCCGTCGAAGGTCATAACGTGGAGTGACGTGGAAGTCTCGAAGTGGTCCGCCCTTCCGCCCCAAGCGGGCGCGGGGACGATGGGCATCGGCATCATGTCCTACGCAGGCGGTATCTCCATCGCGGTCTCGGCGGACCTGGTGCCGGGCTCCGAGGGTGTCGCGCGCAAGATATGCGAGGGCTTCGAGCGAAGGTT
>VJXU01003429.1:0-13809 GCA_008694245.1 Ganoderma sp. BRIUMSc | reverse complement strand
CGAAGCGGGAAGCAGGCCCGCGAACCTCGGGTTCGCCGGGTCGGCGCTAGCGAGCTTGGCCGCGTCGCGCGCGCGCATGGCCATCAGGGGCTCCTCCCAGAGGTCGCTGAAGGGCTGCTCGTTCTCGAACTCTGCGTCTCTCCTCGCGAGTGCGAGGGAGGTGACTTCGAACGTGGTCGCGGGGTTGTCGGAGACAGGCTCGAGGGGGCGGAGGGAGAAGACGATGCAGCGCTCGTTGTCCAGGAGCCAGTCAGCGCCGCCGTTGCAGCGGACGACGGCATGGACGACGGTCGAGAACGCGTCCTCGTGGGTGTTCGCCCATAGCTTGACGGCGTTGGCGAGGGACAGAGGCGCGCTGTAGCCTGCCTGCTCAGCACCGGTCTCCGAGCTGCTAGAGCGGCATGTAGACCTTCGTAGAGAATGCCGGGGGCCCATCAACACTATTGAATTGAGCGCGAAGGGACGACTCACTTGTGGTAGGGCCACGCTGTCTTCTGGCAGGCTTTGCTGCAGTACCTGACTGCGCCGCACCCTCCACACTGCTTTAGTTGCTGTTTGCTGAGGTCGGATCTCTGGCAGCAGCCACACTCGAGGACGTCGGGGAGGCCTACCCATTCGATGGTTGTCGCCATGAGGGTTGGGACAGCTTGGTGAGGATGGTGAAGGGGGTATATAAACAAGAACAGAAGAGTAGTAGACAAGCCTTGGATGTCTGGACACAAAGCCAGAAGACAAGACCACAGAGTGGCGAGCAGAACGCGACGGCGTCTCGGTAGAAGGATTCTGCGCGCCTCCACCTCGGACGAACAAGCGCCTCGAGCGCTGACCGTAACCACTACCAGCGAACCACCAGATCGCAAGCTACTCCTTCATTGGATTTTGTATCTGAAGTGTCGATCGCTTTTCTGGTGCGTAACACTATAAGGATAGCTAGCGTTGATACACTGATCTCTGAAGCTCAGTGACTTTCTAGCGGCAACTGCGACTTATGGATATGGATATTGTTGAATTTGATCTTTTGCGCAGAATTCTGCGACTCTCAGAGCTCTCAGAACAACTACAACAGCTTCCAATCGCAGATCGTAAAACGTTCCTCACCCTCATCTCTGTCTCTGACATCCAGGCATGGGCTGCAGCGAAGGTGAAAGAACACCACCAGATTACCCTCGCAGTCCTTGCCATCGATGGTGCTTGAGTTGATCCTCGAACAGTGCTGGGAAGATTGGACAAGCTTGGGACTCCCTCATGTCTGCCGCCTGTGGCACTCAATTTTACTCAGCAACGCCACATTTGGGGCGGACCCCATGGCCATTTTGCAACGTTAACCTGAGACACCTGAAAGTAGAATGTCGGGATCGCGAGAAGGACAGTTTTCGAACGGCTTTGTCCCTCACTCACAGACCTCGTCGTCGACATCCGATGTGCATTTGTGCATCGTTCTAGGGCTGCTTCAGGCTCTGACGGACATTCGACGTCCGAATAGTTGACTCCACTCTTCCGACCAGACACTGTCGCCGGCGTCGACGAGCTGTTCCGGCGACAATGCTCTGTCCTTCGACGTCTCCTCACTGCGCGCGCGTCCGCTGAAACTCGCCTCAAGTCCCTCGATCTCCATCTTCGCCCGTGGTCGGCGGTGTCCCACTTGGGGTTGGAGGCACCGGGTAGTGATTCCGAAGAGTCAGCGGACGGTGGGGCTTCGCAAACTAGCGTGGTTTGGCCGACCTGTGCCGCGAGGAAGTCTGTTGTGAGGAGTCTTCAGGTGCTGGTGGATGGACCAATTGGGTTCAGGCTCGGTAGTGGCGAGGCGTGTACTATGAAGTGTAAGCTCGATCTCGTCGTATCGTGGGACGAGAGCAGATGATGCTTGCTGTTGTCGCTTTGCAGTGGGAACTTTATGTGTTTCGTCACGTCCGTTAGCAATTTACGGAAATACAGTACTGTTGAAATTTATTCATGTGTACGACTCGGAGGTGGCATTTCCGAACTTGCCACAGGTCAAGCTTCCCAGCATTGGCGAGGCCCAAAACATTTGAAGTTTACTTCGCCTGACGACCTCCTACCACTTACCCAGGTGGCTGACTCGCAAGTTGCTCGCGAGTCAAGGAAGGACTTTGTCAATATGAAGTAAATCGAGGCAGGATATTACTGTAAGAGGGCATTGACTAATTCTTCTCGAGTCTCTCAGGTCCTGAAGCAATTCTACCACCAGCGACTCTTCCATGCCCACCACCTCCGTGGAGAAATTAGAGTCCGATAAACATAATTCCAATATCCACGACGAGTTCCTTTTCGACAGCGATGTCTGCTCATGACGCAATCTTGGCCTTCCTCGCGTCGAAGGGCTTGATGTCGGGGCTACAATATCGTAATTTATCGTGACACGGAGTGGTGGCAAGCAGCGGCATGGCTAACACACATTTACAACCTCCCTGTGCCAACTGGCACGCGACTGGTTATGCGCTCAGGGCGTGATTGGTTGCGTTGATGGGCGCACCAAGCTTTCAGTCCATACATGCATCAAGACGATAATGGTACAACTTGTAACTACTCGGGTCGCATGAAGCCTGCGAGACTGGGGATTCCTTTAGAGAGTCAGACACGACAACACAAAACAATATGAACCGCAGACAGGCTAAACGAGCTTCTCGAGCACGACTTTTCTCTCTTCCCGGTCCGTCGACGTCTCGAACGTGTCTACGGACCGCCCAGTCATCGGGACCGGTGTTCCTGCCACGGACCCCTGTGTCTCCACTGCCGCGGCGGAGCTGTGGACGCCCGTGCTGTGATGAAACACAACGGTGCTGGCGGTGCCGCCCTCGGCGGACGCGAGGGCAGAGCCATGGCGGCAAGCTTGACGAGGCTGCGACAACCCTCCGGCGTCGATTGGCGACTGCTTGAGTGCTACTATGGCAATGATGGTGGTGGGGTAGATGGCCTGACAGGGAAGTCTGGTGTGTGAACCGGGAAACGGCGTATGGAGAATGCGAACTCGACCGATGGCTTACCACGAGAGGCACTAGGCATCCGTACTCGAAGTCGTTGCTGATTGTCTCAAAGACATAATTGGGGCCAGACAGGGATGTCGGATCCGCCTGATAGACGAGGAAAACGATCTGGATGTCGCTGGAGTCAAGAACGCAGCATTGTTCCCATGCAAAGGGCGAGGATTCATACCAGGATGGTGCAGTAAATACAGCCTGACTCTGTGAGCAATGCGAGGGACTTGAGGACCCGGGACGGAGCCTTGCCTTCCGCAAAGTGTTCCTTCAACAATTGCCTGTGCTCCCTGTCGGATTGGCCGGCCAATAATGAGCAAGTGACGGATGAGGAATAAGGTGAAAAAATGCACCAGGATTTGTAGGCGATTAGACACGTCGCGAGGACGTTCGTGGTGAAGGACGCGACTAAAGATACCATACCGTATATGTTTCCCGCAATCAGAATATACAGGACGTAGCCATTCGGGGCGTGCTCCAACGTGGCCATGCCGATGATGGCAAAGCCATTGGGGGCGTCAGATGGTCGTCGCAGAAACGTAAAAAGAAATGCACTTTACATATAGAAATCAGGATCAGTACGGGGCCCAGGAAAGTGACAACCTTGTGCTGCCAGATGACACATGCCCGCCACCAGACAATCGCATCTCCGATTACGAACTGTAGAATCAAAATAAGACATGGTCTCTTGGACACGGGACAGAAACACCCACGTTCACCCCAAAGGCGACCGTCATCATCCAGGATTGTTGGTAAATAGTTTCCAGCGTGGTATCCGCGCCTTCCTCGTCGTAGAATGGAGAGAGAAGGCCAAAGAACGCCTGTGACATGAAATAGCTTCTGTTTGACCACGACCATGCAAGCGCTGTCATGTAGGTCGTGGTTGACATGTATAGGAGGACGGTGCCGAGGAGGAGAATCCTGCCGTTGGTCTGTGCAACGGCTCCCCGGGAGCTGCCAAGAGGGATTAGTGTATGATGCGGGCTCATCAAAGAGAAATATCTGTTCTGACGCGAGGAAATATATGGAAGTCAAGACGAGAATAGTCAGTATGCCTGTAATTGTGTAAGCATGGTGAATTGGAATGCAGGCAGGACTGCTCACCGAAGGATAGGCTCGCCAGCGAGATCTGGACCATGATCTCTCCATCGGTGGAGGCCGACAGCGAGGCATTTAGGAAGCCCAATGCCCACGTGTTGAGCACTACCGGATGAAAGTGAGGGGAAGTATAGTTATCAGAAGACATTGCGACAGAACATCAAGGTAGGGGAGCGAGAGATGTGTCGTTGTGGTACAGCGCAGGCCGTGGAGGAAGAGCAGCATCTGGCCCTCGAGGTCCTTTATAGACGGTATGCCGCGTCCGGTGACCACAGCGGAAAGCGAGGATGGTCTTGCTATCAATCTGTCAGGTTTAGAGCTTATTTTACAACCTTCGTAGCAAGCCAAACCGTCCGAGGAACGTCGACTGCTTGCATAGACAAGCGTTAGTAAGAAGACGTGCTCCGAATCGTGACCCTACAACTACAAGTTAGCGGTTGAAAAGTTGGCCCTGAGCGCACAGCACATTGTATAAGAAGTGAAACTTTGAGCAGGTTGAACATCTGAGAGTTTGGGCAGAATATATGGAGGCTGAGGTCGAGAAACAGGGCAGAAGCATCTCGCCGGGCGTTTCGGAGTCGGTCGCGGTGGCGGGCTGGCAGGACCCATGACACCCCCAGCGATGGGCTGCGCCACCGCGATTCGGATGGCAACACTCCGGGCTGTGTCCTCTTCCATGAATCGGTTGGCTGTTCGCAGCTTACACAACGTAATCCCGTTCGTTCGACACAAAAAAGCATTTTACAGTGCTAGGCCTTCCAGTTTCACCACTCACTACCGGTGCAGTGGCCGGTACCTCATCTTCAATCCCAGGAGTCCACGGCGAGCACTCCGGCGAGACACAAACTCACCAAGTTCCAAAGCGTATTCACGCTAGAGATTCAAAAAAAACCAATATTCCGATATTGATGGTGCGTCGGCGTCCGTCATGGTCTTCATTACAAAATTGCCGCCGCTGACGAGATATCACTGTCACCGCCAGGCTAGCCACACCCAATTCTAAGCACTGCCAGTAACCTGTTCTACTAGGTTGCCGCTGCTCTACGGTGCTACCATCTCATGAACCGTCTGGCTTGCATGCTTCGAGAGGACTGCGACCCAAAGTCAGCTTCGCTCTTCCCCTATACTCGTTGAACATCAAATGTCCGCCTGGTCGTTGTCAACTAGACGTCACCCTCCGCCACTATCACCGGCGTAAGAAGCTGCCTCGATAATCGCACAAATCAACGCAGTCTTCATCTGTATCTACCATCACCACCACCACCACCACCACCACCACTGGTGGTCCACCACCACCACCAGACCACTACCACCTTCTTCTCTTTCTCTCCTCCTTGTCACCATCTTTTTCATCTACGTAGCGACGGTTTCGCTCGCTCATCATAGAACCCAAAAGCATGGTCTCCACCAAACAACCCAAAACATTCTTACGGTCAGCCCTGCGGCTCCGAATCGCCGCTACCCTCCTCGTAAGTACTTCCAGTCCCCGGCCTGCCTCCACATATAACAAGCACATCCGAATTAACTGGGGCCTCGAGAACACGCCACAGCGCGCCCCCGTCGACGCCCGCGCGCGCAGCATGCGGAGGACGCGATATAGTGTTTCACTAAGCAGAAGGTCCGCGAGCAGGACGCGGGTCGCCTCGATGACATGCTGTTCGGCGGGCAGAATATCGCGTCATAGGCTCCCTCGCATCTCCGAGAGGGGGGGTCTACACGCTGGAAGGCGACGGGGTTGATTATCAGAATAATGAAGCAGCGCCTCACGGTCGATGAGCGCGACATCCTGCGGTCCGAAGCGGTACGTCCGTTCCCCACTCCTTCAGCCTTGAAGACCTCCGAGCGTCTGTAGCCGGTCAGAGACTCTGGCGAAGTTGTGCTTCCCTGTCTTCTCTATAGACAGGGGGGAGACCGGACTAAAATGCAAAACTTTACCTGTTCGCCTTGCCCCCTTCAACCATCCCGATAGCGCACCTCTTGACGAAGGCATCCGTGGTCTTCGATGCCGTGCTCGTGAAGATCGTCTGTAATGGGAATCGCGGCTCTCCGACCTTGCCTCCTCCCGCCTCGATCGCGAGCACTCGGGCAGCAAACCTTCGAGCGAGGGCATGCGATGACCTATCTTGGGGAGGGAGTGCTTGGCACCCACATTCTAAGGACGTCCGTCCAGGTATGGACAGAGTCCGACCCGGAGTCAGCGCGCGAAGATAGATACACGTCGAACATGCCACCCTTCCAACAAACTCTCCGCTGTCTGGGTCCGGGAGCCGCCCCGTTCTTGTTCGCCAGGGGGATTCCATGCTTGCCCCAACGGCGAGACTGTGCATCAGGGTATAGGAATTGCGTTGCACCAAGTCCGAGATAGTCAGAGAGCCTGAAGCGACTTGACTTCAAGGACGACCCAAAGACTGGTGAACATGCATCGGGCCGGACAGGCTAGACGAGACTGTCCACTCCCACCCTCAGACTAGCTTTCGTCTTTTCCTCGATCGTCGATGTCTCGAGCGAGTGTGCGCTTACACGATGCCCATGAGCTGCTGCCGGAGTTCCGTCCGTGGTGTCCCGGACATCTCCTGCAGCCGTGGATGCGGCGCGGAGCGTAGAGTGATGGAACACCACAGTGCTGGATGCCCCGGTCGCGCCAGCCCCCGCTCCAGAGCCGTGCCGCCGACTATGATTGGCTTGGGACAGCCCTCCTGCATCAATCGGGGAATGTTTGAGCGCGACGATGGCGATGATGGTCGTCGGATAAATGGCCTGCCAGTAGCCAGGCCGCAGGTTCAGGGACGTGAGCACAGGAAGGCCGCGTTCGAGGGGACGAATGGAGGCGGCTTACCACGAGAGGCACGAGGCATCCGTACTCGAAGTCGTTGGCGACTGTCTCGAAAGCGGCGTTGGGGCCAGTGAGAGAAGTGGGATCGGCTTCGTAGGCGAGGAAAAACGTCTGGAGTTCGGTGCCATGAGCATCTGTAGTCCAGCATGAGAACGGGAATTTAATACCAGCATCAGGAAAAACCTCCATCCATAATGAGTGATAATAAAACGTACTCGAGGGAAATTAGTCCATTAGTCTAAATATCAAGGTCCCGGACCTGGAAGATGTAAACAAGATATAATTATGCACTCAAAAGAGCCGATATTCTGCTATAACCAGGGATCTCTTCCCGACAATGCAATCCACGCAATATTCAGGGCAGGTAAACATTATTTGCATTGAAGGTAAGACTAAGGAGTGTCAACAACGCAACTAGATGAGCTATACAACTACTAAGCACTCGAACGGCACGTCCTCGTGTGTAAGCGACCACAGCTGCGCCACCACAATACCGCCACGACAAGTCTGGAAGACATTTATCAGCCTACCAATGACCAAGAGTCTAGAGAGCGGGAGAGACTGCTCACCCTCTCAAAGACTGGTACAGCAGCGCCATAGAAAGGACTACGCATAGAAACAAATAGATGGACGCACCTAGAAGCATGGCCCTATTGGCTGCCGAGCCTGAAGGTAATGACCGGACGGGGGTACTGACCCAGATTGCCGTTGATGGGGACAGTCAGCCTTGAGGTGCCGGATGAGCGCGAGGACAACGGAAAATTTGAACAGTGAAGCATACCAGCTTATGGAAGCGAAGAGGAACGTCCGGTAAAGGCGAGCGGCGACCAGCTGGTACACGTCGTGAGTGGCAAAATCCTTGGTGGCCACCGCATTCAGCGCTGTTAACAGGATAACATGACCGAAGCAAACCGTGTCACTTACCGGAGCAATACGTCGCGAACTCACCACGTCACAGCCTACCAGAGGTGCTGCGCCTCCAATCCAGACCACGCAGGACAGGACCAAAGATACGAATCAGTCCAGATCAACGCACCAGTGAACTGGAGGGTAGTTTTTAGCTGGTAGCAGCGGGAGGGCTTTGACGTGGATGGAGAATAGGAACAAGAGACGACCAACTGCGCAGCGGAAGGAGTCGGAAGGATCACCGTCCATTAACGCCCATGTTTAGGGCAGGCTCAAGCGGACTTGCATGGAAATATATTGTTGGCTGCCCGGTTGAGAATGCCCCACTGCAGTCCCTTTCCAGCCTGGCATTCGACGCAAAATTCGTGTATGGCATTGGATACGACGACGAGAGTCTTAAATTGTTGTCAGGTAAGGGTTCACTATCAATAATTTCAGTTAGTTCCTATTAGTCTCCGGTTATTCAGGCTTATTCTCGTTGATCTCTCGTTAGCGTTGGAGGTTTTTCCTGATGAGGATGGCGCAGTATATACAACCCGACTCTGTAAGCAACGCGAGAGCCTTGAGGACCCGGGACGAGGCTCTGCCCTCGGCAAAATGTTGCTTCAACAGTTGCCGGTGCTGCCTGTGTAGGTTTCGATGGGAGAGAGTGAACATTGGGATTTGGGACGTGCAGGAAACAGTTTGAGGTGCACGCACCACGCCTTGTAGCCGATCAAAAGCGTGGCGAGGACGTTTGTGGCGAAGGACAGTATCAGAGATACCATACCCCATATATCGCCTGCGATTAAGATGTTGAGGTCATAGCCGTTTGGGACGGGCCCAACCGTGACCATCCCAACAATCGCACAAACGTTGGGGGGGTCAGACGATAGCGACACGCATACAAATAACAGAACATACATATGGCAATCAATATGAGAAGGGGGCCCATGCAAGTGACGACCTTGTGCCACTCCCAGATGACACATGCACGCCACCAGACGATTGCGTCCCCGATTACGAACTGCAGCATTGAGATGAGATACGTATCGGACTAACACTTACCATGACAGAACAATACTCACATTTATCCCCAGCGCAATCGTCACCATCCAGGATTGTTGGTGAATCGCATATTCCAGTGCAGCGCTTTCGTCCCCGCCGTTGTAGAGCGGAGAGAAGAGGCCGTCGTTTGCCGTGGTGACGAAGTGATTCCTATTTTTCCACGACCATATGAGTGCCGCCATGTACGTCATGGTGGACAAGTACAGGAGTACGGTGCCCAGGAGGAGGATCCTGCCGTTAGTCTGTGCGAGTGATCCCCGGGAGCTGTCAAGGGAGATGAGTGAGTGTATGCGGGCTTATCGAAGAGAACAGATCGCTCTTGACATGAGGAAGTATATAGAAGTGGCGACAAGGATGGACCGAATTCCTATATCCTTCAATATCAGTGCGGGGAATGAAGAAGCAGGCAATGCTACTCACCGAATGACAAGTTCGCCAGCGAGACCTGCGAGATTGTGTCTCCTGCGGTGTTGGCGGCGCGCTGCAAGTATGTCAATGCGCCCGTGTTGAGTTCTACTGCACGGAAATCAGGGAGGGTCGAGTTTTCGAGAGACATTGCGATGTAAGAGGTGGGGAAGAGAGGATGCGTTACCGCGGCAGAGGGCGGGGAGAGGCCTCATGGCGACCCTCGACGTGCTTGATGCAGATTTGAGTTCGACGGTGGAAGAGATGAGATGATCCGACGCTACAACTGACTATGTCCAACCACAGTGCACCTTCTATGCGATGGGCCGAGGCGTATGGGGAAAGTGGACTGTCACCAAGTGCGTTATCTATGGTTAAGATTCATGTCGACGAGGCGCCCGGGCGTCCAATAGACTGATTCGGAGATCTCGGGTTCCTTTGAAACAGTTGAGGATCTTCGTTCCTATGGTGAGTAAGTACGGCATGGACTACACCATTGAGAACTTACGAAGAGCTCATGAGCTAGAAGACATGTCAGTGGTAGGAAGACTCAAGAACGAGTAGTTTGCAGCTGGCAGCCTCAGGCTGCGGAGAGGAAAAGGAGTTCAGTTGGATTGCCGGAAGTGGCATCCGGAAGGGACCCTTGACACCTCTGCGCCAAGGAGACTTCGGAATGGCGCCCAACTCTCAGTCCGCTTCCATGTCCTCGAGTCGGCTGTTTTACGCCATTAGTCGGCCCTTAATGATCATGGCAAGTTGCCCAATACTCTGGTAAATCATTTCTCCATTACTGTGATTGCGGCCACCGTCGTGACGCCCCGCCCCCTCACCGACCCCCCGGGCCACACTGGAATCAACCCAAGATCGTTGAAGGCAGGCTAAACATGTCCAGGACTGTGTTTTTCAAGCTCTCAGGTGAGTCTTTATCTGCCCTAGTTGCGCCTCCCTCCACCGACTACCAACTCAATCATTCCCAACCAGGGACGTCAGCCTCCAACAACCTCGGCGTCAGAAACAGCCTCCATGGCTGCAAAGCAGTGCAATCTTAATCCATAACTACCATCTTCCGCTCATTCTCACCTCCTTCGCGGCCACCCTTCTGCTCGCTCTTGATGACACCCACACATGCGCCGCTTACCTTACGGTCACCCCACTTCCAGCCACGTTTCGCCGGACGCCCCACCGCTAGCTCCGGCCTTTCCCTCCAACAAGGACCTACGAAAATCCAGGGGCACCCTCGCTCGCTCGAGTTGCCAAACTTTGAGGGGCCATCCTCTACCCCCGCGATTCCGGCATCTCCTGGAGCATCAAGAATGGGAGGAGTGTGCGCCAACCTTTGGATGCGCTCGGGCCGCTGATAGAGCTCGCAATGTTTCCTGCGAAGCGGAAGCTTCGCAAGCAGACCGCCGGCCATATCGACAATATGGTGTTTAGGAAAGATCTTGCATTCAAAACCTTCCTTGGAGCCGGGCTTGACTGCATCCCCCATTGTAGGTGAATCAACACCTCTGGGACGATGTGTGCAACGTCCGAGTCTTCAGGTTTGAACCCGTACGTCCCTCCCCGTTTGTCCTGCCATTCATCCTCCT
The DNA here is from genome assembly GCA_008694245.1 of Ganoderma sp. BRIUMSc. Lineage (NCBI taxonomy): Eukaryota > Fungi > Basidiomycota > Agaricomycetes > Polyporales > Polyporaceae > Ganoderma > Ganoderma sp. BRIUMSc. The sequence goes on along the minus strand of VJXU01003429.1, from coordinate 2,935 downwards.
CACTCCCATTCACGCATACTCGCTGACTCGTCACCTACCTTCGCGTGTCTTATCAGTTTGACAACCCGGAGCGCCGCGAGCGCGCACAAGGCTGGCTCCTCCCTCCCTTGCTCACGAATTTTGTGCTGCTATTCCAGTGCACCAACAACGCGAATGGCACGCTCGGCATGCGCAATATTGCTTCTCGTGAATGCTTGCCCTCGAGTGTCCTACGGAGTTTTCCATCAGCCCTACGAGTGGACGGGGGGCTCGAATGGGTTACTTCCTTCTGTTGAAAGTCCCGGTGAGTCGCTGCTCAGCTCAAACTGTCCTATTGAGCTTCCCGGGAATACTCATATGTGATGCGTAACAATGGTGTTAGCGGCACTTCTCGCCCGTTCGAACGTGAAGGATCTCTTGCCGCTTGCGGCTGAAAAGCTCCTGCAACAGATTCAGTGTCGAACTTTAGTTTTGTGACTGTGAAGGTAAGACTGCTCCCGTATATCTGTCTCACGTGTTGTGAATTCAGGGCTGATGCATACAATGACTCGAACTTCAGGTCGTTCTGTTGCGTACTCCAACTGGCCATGAAAACATATGATCGCGCAAGATCTTCGTCGAATATTAATCTGGCACGTTTCGTCGAGGCACCATGGGCCGCACTCTGAAGCACCAATCGGGTGGATGAGACGCAGGCTCTCGCTCAGTGGCCGTCTGGACCTTGCATCGGTCTTCTATCTGAATCTGTACGTGCAATAAACTGGAGCGCACTCAGTACAGAATGAAGCAGACCACAACGAAGATTTCATCGCCCGGGATGAGGTCGGCGGGAGGACAAGGTTGAAGCAATTCACAGTCATCGTGCCTTCGTGATTGCGGATTGCTGGCCACGTTGATGCAAAGGGAGGTAGGAGGTAGAAGCTATCTTTGTTCCGTCATTGGAAGAGTATACCTCATGGCGATGACCATAGTGCGATGGAGGCTCCATCCTGAGGGCATGATTTTGAGTTACTTGACTCAGATGAGCTAGTGTTTGAGACACGAATCGACGGTCAGTGTCGCAAACTGTTCCCTGCATCCTCAGACACGCAAACAGGCCAAAATGAGTAAGAATCATGTGTGTGAAACCGGAATACACTGTGTTATACAGTTTGGACCAACTTCTGGAGATCTGACGGCTGAGCTTGAGCGGGCACGCACGGGCCCATCAGCCTGGGGCCTTCGGCATTTGCCGCTGACTTCATGCTTCCCTCGTAACTTAGTTTGTCGTTGTCAACTGCCAAGCGTCCCTCTTCCGCCGTGTCCGTGTTCAATCTCGCGTCTGACCCAGACACTTGTGCAAAGACACTCATCGAGGTACCTTCAATTTCCAAGTCTAATACAACGTTCACCTACTAATCGATTACGCGGCTCAGATTACTCGATCGCAGCAGCTTCAAGAAGAACGAGTGGTCGTCTTACGCCTCCACATCCATGGACAACTCGATGAAAGCCAATCACGTCCCATCCGTGCCCATCGTATGTGATGACACTGCTTGTCAATGGTGCGACCAAGGGCCCTCTCAGGGCAAAAAACTCAAACGATGCCGTGCCTGCAACATCGCTGTTTATTGCGGCAAGGAGTGTCAAACAGCGGCGTGGCCAACCCACAAGCAAGTCCCCCCATATTTGTGCACTCGCGGCATTCAACTCCGATCTAACTTCCTCTTCCTTTACTCCAGGGGGTTATGTCGCAGCCGGAAGAATCCCCAGGGCGGAGAAATGCCAGGCCGCGCCGGGTACGACTCGTTCCTCGCACTCGCGCGAGGCGTCCAGGACTGGGTCAACATCCACAAGTACTCCATGTCAGTTTTGGCCCACGCAACGATACGCAGCACTGGCGGCGTTGCGGCCAGCTTGCGACACGGCCGCATGGTCGTCTTTGTCCTGTCGTCGCGACGGGCTGAAAACCCCCCGGCGGCCGACGTCAATCCCGCCGAAGCGTTCAGCGTCGTCGGCGTCTCCAACCAGGAAGGGGAATACGTGCGCCCCTTCCGCGAGATCTCAGACAAGATCAAACGGGGCATCGACGGAGGGTTCTGCCGGGGGCCGAACAGGACGCCTGCTGGATGCGTCCCTGTGCTCTACATCGTGAAGGGCACGGAGACCCCTACTGTCTCGTCGCTGTATTCCGTCTATCTCCCCTCCAACCATCCTGACGGCGCCGTAGACGAAGAAACAGTGGCTTTCTTCCACGACATCTGCCGCATCTTCATGAATTTCGTCAATCACGGCACTGTGATACAGCGTCCTGCGGATGGTCGTAGCTCGGGTACTCCGCCGTCTGGTTTCCTGGTGCCACCGGCAAAGAAAGGAGATTGGACGTGGCAGCCAGATCTGGGCGAGACAGCATGGCAGGAAATGGATAGGTTGATGTCGCAGCAGGTTATCCCTTTCAATACTAAGGGTTCCGCTACGGAGCTTTGGTCGCGCTTCCAACAATGGTGACTTTGTCGCGCAGCAGCATCCTGGATTATGGTGCGTTTTCAAACTTGTTCCTTGACGTACAATCAGTACAAACTTGACAGGAGTGTAGTTGTTTGCAGGAGATATGTTTGTGAATGTAACTACGGACTGCATATCTCAACTTGGCCCATCTTGTATTCGAGCCGTGACTGTCCTGTTGAAAACCATATATTAGATGCTCCATTACGCCCACTTCTTGCACCTGTACAATACACGTTCCGCATTCTCCAATCTAGAACTCCAAGCTTGCTCACATATTTTCACGAGGAGGGATTTGTCGAAACAACTCGATCATATGTTCCATCTTCCCGGGGTTCTCCACGAACTCAGGCCCCAGCGTCTCCATCACCCGGTCGAACCCGGCGTGTTCCCCCGGCCGGTAGTCCGCCCACGTCTCGAACAGCTGCCTCCACCTCCACACCCCGCGAATCCACACGAACTGGCCGGGGGG